>NW_022261433.1:109289-140340 GCF_009602425.1 Actinia tenebrosa | reverse complement strand
GTCCGTAGGTGGATTTTTGACGCGGGTCTTACCCCGTGTTGAGATTGCGCTGGAACCCCCATTCCCTATACTACTACACGAAACTTCACATCACTCATTTGTGGTTTATTAAGAAACAGTCGCTTCATGTTGGAGCCGACTTCATCGTTCAACCACGTTCCGATACTAGGGTTAAGAAACGCTTCGTTGCTTTGATTATTTTCGCACACTTGTTTTAGCCAGTCTAAACCAAACATATCGGCTGTTTGTTTGATTTCCTGTACGAATTCTGCGTCTTCTGATTCAGAAAATCCCGGTAAACCAGTGTAGAGAAATTCTAAGATCCTCATGAAGACATCAAAGTGGATGCTTTTGTTTAGCGTTATCTCGACACATTCGCTTTCGTTTGTCTCGTCCATAACTGAATCTGGTAAGTTTAGATTATTTAGATAATTCAATTCCCTATTCGAAGCTTTGTTATGAATTCATTTGATTTCTTCAAACAGCTGGGAATACCTTTTGGAAACCTGGTTCGATTTTTTAGGGCTTGTGAAGATGTCTTTGAAGATGGCTGACGATGAAGTGAGGACGACTTTGTGAGCATGAAGCACGAAGTTGTCCGGTGCAACGATAAACTTGACATCAGTACAGCTCGTGTCTTGACCAGTAAGAACTTCACGCCATTCATCTGCAAATGTTGATGTTGTGATTTCAATCCGTGGTGCTAGTCCTGGTAAAAAATAGAAACAAATTTACAATGCATTTGTATATATTTATTTTTAGTTTATTTTTAATTGATTTTTAATTTGTTAATTAATTGATAGGATGATTTTTTTCTTTTGAGAACGCAAAAATAGAGATTTTAAAGTATGTTTTTTTAAAAGGCGCTGAAATACGAGACACAAAAACGTTCAATGTCGCGCAGCATTGCTGCGGTGCAAGTTCGAAAACAATGCTGCTCGTTTTACATCCTATCTATCCAACTTGTCACGCAACAAAATCTAATGTTGCAAGTCGGGACTATCAAGGTGATATTCTGCGCGCTGATTGGCTACAAGGTACATAATTCACGATGGCGGCCGCTTCTGCACATAAAATGTTGCGTGACAAGTTGGACGAGTGATGAAAAACGAGCAACAAATCGCAAATTTGTTGCAGAAAGTTGATCTACGTTCTACTCTTCGCAACAAGATTTTGTTGCGTAACAAGTTGGATAGATGGGATGTAAAAGGAGCAACATTGTTTTAGAAATCACACCGCA
Source organism: Actinia tenebrosa (assembly GCF_009602425.1). The sequence goes on along the minus strand of NW_022261433.1, from coordinate 139,100 downwards.
ACAATGCTGCGCGACAAGTTGGACGTTTTTGTGTCTCGTATTTCAGCGCCTTAATTAATTACCTGTAAATCAAAGTAACCATATTGGAAACAATAAGTTTGTTTTAACTAGATTCAACATGGCCAGTATATATCGGAGGTATACTTTTGTGTTATTATCTCCAACATGCCTGCCATATTGGATTATGAATTGACTCTAACCTGCAGGTGGCATGACTGGCGGTCGCGGCTCATTTGATTTGGAATCACTCTTTCCAGAGAATATCTTTTTGCCAAGGAACCAAAAGTGGGATGATTCCTTTTTGGAGCCGGAGTTTTCACGAACGGCTGTACGCACAGCCGTAGGGATGACTGCATCGATCCCTTCATGGGTGAGAGCGCTGCATTCCAAGTAGGTAGAGATACCGAGTCTACCAGCGAGTTGTCTGCCTTCTTCATACGTCACATAGTCTTGGGGAGATCTAGTGATTTGACGCAGGAAAACTAAATTATTACGTTAAATACATCAACAAAGCAAACATAAAAATGGACGTATTGGAATAAGTTGGTTGTGAAATTTCGTGAAAAATCGACATGTTTTATATACAAAAAAGTCAATGTCCTTTTTTAAGGAAGGAATGAATGAATACATGCATGAATTAATTTGTGATTGTTTGAGCGAGCGAGTGAGTATAGTAATGAACAAATATAGGAAATAATTGATGAATTAACCCCAATAAGATTTCTCTTCTCAGTTACTAGATTATTCGGAACATTATTTCGTTCAAAAATAAAGTCAAAATACCCGGCCTTTTAGACTTTACGTTCTTCCTAAATCTTGCAAGCATTCTAAATACAATAGCCAAAATATTGATAGAGTACAAAAAAAAATGACTATCGATTCAAAGATTTCTGTCTATAATTTCCCTTCCTTATTTTGCTTACCTGGAGTTTTTAGCAGCGTTTAACCTTAGATCTATCTTAGTTCCTACCAAAATATTCGCAGAGTCAGCAGAGTAGTGTCTAATTTCAGGTATCCATCTGTGCTCGATATTCTCAAACGAATTTCTGTTTGATACATCAAAACAAACCAAGAATACATCCGTATCAGGATAAGACAGCGGCCTTAGCCTATCGTAGTCTTCCTGCCCGGCTGTATCCCACAAACTAACACTGCAAGCACGATTATCAACGAGAATGTTGCTTGCACTGTAATTATCAAACACCGTAGGCACATATTCAGAAGGAAAAGAGCCAGTTTGGCTGGCAATAAGCAGACAAGATTTTCCAACAGCTCCGTCTCCAACAACCACTACCTTAAAATGTTGCATTTTCTTTGATAAAAGAATACTTTTCTCGAAAGCAGTTCTACTGCCTTGAAGTTTTCTGTACTCATAGATTAAGTGATCATGGTTTTATAGACACAAGTAGTTAAAAATAACCAGCCAATCAGCGCAGCGATGATGTCATACTCGGTCATCGACTAATGATTTTTTCCGTAGTGTCACGCAATATATTATCTAAGTATGAAAAATAGCACATAATTTCATAGTTTCCTCCGCTGCGTAACGTGTGTAATCGAAGAATTAGTGCGTGACGACAATAATAGCGGTTGTTTAGGAGACTATATTTTGGTCGAATAAAATTTATTTCAATAATAACATATACTCTGATTAATTATACAGCATCGTTAATCTTTTTCCTCATAAAAATAATTTTCTTCGTTGTCACGCAACGAATTCGCAATAACGTGACAAAACAAAGCTACTTGCGAATGCGAATGACTGAATAATTAAGCACTTGACAGATCATCTTATTTAATCCATGTGTTAATTGATACCACGAAAACAAAAATAAAACTCAAATGTGTTCTGAATCCACAAGTTTTTGGAATAAAATAATTTCAAACAATACAAAGATTGAAGTGAGCATAAGAGTAGGAAGTAAGTTCGTCTTGTCTACTGTCAACTTGATTATTTCCCACTATTCCACCTGGCCCTAAAGGCTCCAATCAACTTTGCCTGTAGTCGCGGAATTAATTTTTTTTTCGAAAATCAGTCAGACTTGATGCCAGAGAGACCCTAGTAAAGAGTATTCATTACGAACTCGGTAAATACTGGGAAGAATTGAACAGGATTTAAACCGTGCTATCTAAATCGGATACTGTAAAGTATAGAAGATGCGATCCTTGAAAGTTAAAGTGGTTGGGGACCCTAGTGTTGGCAAGACCTCTTTATTAGCTCGGATATACTGTGAAAACTCTTCATCAGACGACGATAATCGCTTGGATCCAACGTCAGTTCCTCCAGTACTAGATTCCTACTTGATAAACACTACGATTGACCAAGAAGTATATGTGGTTACGTTTTGGGATACTTGTACTATGCGATCGTCCGATGACTTCGATTTGAGCAAAGTGCGTCCTTTGGAGTACGGGGATACCGATGTTTTCTTGGTCTGTTTTGATATTTCATGTCCAAACTCGTTTCAAAACATTTCTACGGTTTGGGCGCCAGAACTGAAACACTACATGGCAGGCACTCCTTTGATCGTGGTCGGGAACAAAGCCGACCTCCGCTCAACAGGGTAAGATCCTTTATCTCTTTTTTCACTGATATTTTAGTGCTAATTGATTTGCTATTTAAAAATTCCCTCCCTTGTAAATGGCTCAAAACTCGTCACGATAAAAAGACGTAGTAAACTAAGCGGCGAGGACTATATATATCATTTATTATATCTGGTAGTGAATTTACAATCTACTGGTAGCTTTGAGTTCATTCATGCTAGATTCGTTTGAGAAATTAAAATGTTATCGACCAAAGCCTTTCCYTTTTGTATACGAGCTAAACAGAAGTGCTTATTTCTGAGGTCGCGTATGAATAACAAAAGCAAAAATTAATTAAAACACATTAATAAAGCATTTACAAAAAAAGTTTGAATAAAAGAATAGTCCGTCATTTACTGTCAGTCCATTAGCTGACATGATTCGACAGCAGAGTTGAATCAAAAGAAAAGTGATGCTTTTTGTTCAGCAACCTTTAAAGCTCATTTCCTGATATATAAAGGTAATTCATAAATTTCGGTTCTGTAAGCAGCTGCAAAGAGTTTTGAACCATTTAGTTTATAACTCTAAATTTACGAAATATTTTACGTGTTAAACGGTACGTGTAAAATTGCGAAAATATCAATAAATCTTCATTCAATGCGTGGTGTCATTTCTGAAATGCAACGCTAGTTTTTCAAGAACTTTTTCTTAACTAGATATTATTAGAGATTATTCATAGCCAGCTTTTTAGAGATGGTTGTACTAATATAGCCNCCCCCCCTTACTTCGTAAAAAAATATGACTCTCCTATTAAAATCAGTTCAACATTGAAGTTAGGCAACAAGGAAGCAGCTTTCGTCAAAATATAAAGGTTTAGCCCTCTAGCTACGCCGGAAAGTTCAAGTTTTTATCGATGAACCTTGGCCCTCCGAATACCCGGCCCCTCTCCAACCCTCCCCCCGATAAAAAAAGCCTTTCCTTGTGATAAATGTTATATAAGAAAACGGCAAACGAGAGCCGTCAGTTCACAGTTAAGAAAAATATATATTATTAGGGGAAAAAAAAGTGAATTTTCCCCCGAGTGTCAGTTCACAGTTAAGAAAAAAATATATTATTAGAAAAAAAAAAGTGAATTTTCCCCCCGAGTGTTCAGTAAATAGGAAAATTGTGTTTGGTGTTGGTGAGAAAGCTAACAAAGGGTAAAGTGAAATACAGGAAAACAATGAAAACGTGTTTCTATTTTATACGATTCAAAATGGTCAACGGCTTACTTGAATAAAACATGTCGCCATGATACATATATCTTATTTTAAAAGAGAGTTAATTTACAGCTACATTTAATTAAGCTCAGGCAGAAATAAAAATGCATAACAGCTATGATATGAAACGGTTTAATTGATAGGACTTAAATGATCATACAAATGCAATATCGAAGATCTAGATGACGTACAGGTCACTGTCGTAGTACTCTAAACTGTGAATTGAACACCCGAATTTCAGTCAACCAAATCCAAAACAATATAGGATTCGAGATGCATGTATTGAAAGTCTATAAAAGCTATTCTAGGAGATGAAATGATAAAAGAGAAAGTAAAAATAGGAACAAATAAAATAAACTCGAGTGTTCACGGTTAGAGAAGGACGACAATAATATAGTGCCAACAATTTCGACGAGATAAGTAGTGGCGAAAACCATATAATGTTAGGCTTTAAGAAATCCCAATACATCTCGAATGTATTTTTATTAATATCTTATGTCATTTAAACAAAATTTTTTATGCTTTTTACGGTTGAAAGGTGAAAATATATCTCTAATATATCTCTAATGTTATCGTACGCCATTCAAATATCTTTAATGACTTATATGGATAAAACGTGTTGGAAAATGCGATAACATATTAAGTTTCATCGATAAATAAAGATCTATAACTTTTAACCTTAGCTTACTCGTACGTGCGTTTATGCAGTAGGAAAATTTAAAAAAAAAAAAAAAGCGTTCGCGTTTTATATTATATATTATATAAATGTATTAAGATAAATATGTATAATTTTTCAGCCGTTTGTAAAAACATATATATCATTAATGACAATATGCTAACATAGATATATATATAATAATACCAATGTTTAAACCATTTTTGTTAAACCATTAATTAAACTTGAGCCGAATATAATTTGCATTTTGACAGAAGCAGACGGTTTTGGTAGGTTGTTATTTAAATGAAAACCAAAAAGCATATTCGCTGGGCTAATTATTCTAAATTCACCCATTATGTTATATTTGTGCTTTTAAGCTTACTAAGCTCTACAAAGCTTTCGCTGATGTATCACAGCGTGGGACAATAACAAAAGAGCTAGGCTCCAAACTAAGTGAAAGCCCAAAGATCGAATTAGAATTTAGAAGTTGATTTTTGAGGAGGGAGGAAAACCGGAGAACCCGGAGAAAAACCCTCGAAGCACAGGAGAGAACCACCAAACATCTCTACTCATATACGACATCGAGATCGGCAGGACTCAAACTCGGGCCGCATTAGTGAGAGGCGGCGCATTAGCAGCGCACGCCACCGGTACTCCTCTGGGCATCATTCAGCTCATACTGAGATACGTGACTGATATATAATTTAAATGAGAATGAAACGGACGAATAATGAGAGGGAATGGGAGTGAAAAATTTATTTATTATTTATAAGTTTGAGCTTAGGTAGATAGGCTCTGGGCACATACCATTCAGCTCATTCTGAGATACGTGACCGATATAGTTTTAATGAGAATGAAAGAGAAGAATAATGAGAGTGAAAACGTGTATAAGAAATATAAGGAAAAGAGACMGAAAATGTTATGTATAGCTTTWTGTGTATATCTGTATATTGTAAAGTGAMACGTCTTTGTTTTAATAAAGTATTTATTATAAAAATGAAAAAAAAAAAAGAGAGTGAATGGGAAAGCAAATTAAAGAAAATGAAAAACAAAGCATGAGAAAAATAAACAAATGAGTGAAAAGGAAAAAAATGGTGGGAGCTCCATGCAAAGACGTCAGCTAGCAAAAAGCAAACCAAAAAAAGAAACAAAAACGAAAGAAAAGAAAAGAAAAGAAAAGAAAAACAAAACAAAAAAATTTCGGCAAGCTAAACAATTGAGTGGTTTCTCTCGGTATCATTGCCTGGATAAATTATTTTTCTATTTTAATTTCTGATTGGCAGATGGCGGCGGACAAAATGAACCACAATGCTAGTTATGATAATAAATTATTAACAGGCTGCCATAATGTTTCTTACTCTACTGTCAAGTAGAATACAGCATCTTCTTAGCCCTTCAAAGGGTACCGAACTTGCCACCAGACTAGAGACAGTCTACTGTGAAAACAGCGCAAGGACCGGCCAAGGCGTTCAAGAAACTATCGCCACAGCGTTGAGGAGAGCAGTTCAAAAACGAAAATCCGAAAGAGGAAAAAAGAGATTCAAGCTTTTTCAAAATAGAAAAACCACACCAACTAAGCTGGTTGATTACGACTTGGAGCCTCCCTTGCTTCCACATCCAGGTTTGTTTTAGTTTACTTAGTACAGGGCCCGGTTGTACGAAGCCTTAGTGGATAGCGCTATCCGGTCGATACTGTTATCCAATAAATTTATCCACTGGATAAGATTTACCCATCGGCCTCGTACAACCGGGCCCAGATAGAGAAGCTTGGCGGCCATATTGGTCGATCTAACAAAAGAAAACCCTGTTTTGGGCTCAATCAGCAGCATTAATGTTTATCCTTAAAACATAGTCGAGAAAAACATGTTTTTCTTTTCTCACTAAGCACCAAACGTCCGTTCTTGAAAAAAGACAAGACAAAAAGCACGCATGCGCACACGTTTTCATCCAGGCTACGCATCTATCTCGTACCCGTAATGTCGTGCCCTTTTTGGTCAAAGGGTTGACCATCAAACCCGAGGACACTGGGTACGAGATTGGTTACGCATTTGCACAGTGCTGTATAGTCTCGGTTACCTAACCTAGACCCCTCTCGACCAAGTGGTGTAAACTCCCTCAAACATAGTTGGCTCACACGAGAGACCCGCCGAATTTGTCGTTGAGGATACTGAAAACATGACGTTATACGTTGTTTTAACCATTTCTCCAAAATCTGGTCAGACGTCATTACAAAATCCAATACTGAGGTATTTCCCTTGACCCGCTCTTGCGTTATGAACGAAAGGGGTCTGGTTAACCGAGTTTGAAAGTACTATTTAAACAATGATGAATTTTTAATTAATTTTATATAGGTCCTGATGAAGTCACGATTACAGTCTTACCATCAACCTACGCCTCAGATATGAGAAAACTCCTAACCAGTTACTGCCATTCAGATATCACTCTAGCCTACTCGACCGGTACCCAATTATTCAAGGCACATAAAGTGGTACTCTGTATGGGCTCCAGCTTTTTTAGGGATCTGCTTGTATCACATGACCACTCAGTTAAGGATCCGAAAAAATGCCAAGGAGAATCGCTCCCCCAAGAAGTCACTAAAAATGATATAAACGTTATGCGACTCGATTTGACGTGGGAATTCCAGGAAGCGTTTGCCTACGTGTTGGACTTTTTATACACGTTGGAATTTAGGAGTAACCCAGAAACCCAACAAAGAGTCATCAAACATGTTTCAGAACTAGCTGAACTTGCTGCGCTCCCAGAGCTGGCCGAGTGCTGTGAAAACGCATTGAAGAAAGAAGAGTATGCAAACAAAAATGCTTGCGAGAACGCGAAAGAGAACAAGAATGTGGTAGCAAAGGAGTTGTTCGTCAATAAACCTCTACTTGCAGATGTTACTTTTGTTGTTGAGGGAACAAGGGTTTTTGGTCACAAGGCTGTGCTGATGGCGAGGTCAGATGTGTTGGCCGCCATGTTGGGTGGAGGATTTAAGGAAAGCAGCACCAATGAGGTACAGTAGAGTCATGCATTTGAGCTTTATAACAAAGTACGCACCTAAGAAAAAGGTTGTCGGAGCCAAAGACCAAAAGTGATAGGAGATAGATCATTCTAAGATCGGATACCAAGAATAGCTGGAATGAATTGTGATTCTTTTTTATTTGTCTCGTCAAGAAAACGGAGGGTAACTATATATTAAGTAATCAGCAAGCGTTATAGATTGTAGTGGAAGAATCCAATTTAAACACCTTAATTATTTATGTTTAGAATGCGGACCCCTACTTTATTAAGCATATAAAAGCAGGAATCTTGTCAAAGCGGGAGACAGACAAGATCCCAAGGGTGTCCGCTTAATAGAGGTACAACTGTAATTCTTTTCCGTCTATGATTTATCCCTTATTGCTAATTCACCTTTGGTTCCAACAACCTTTTTGGGCTAATAGAAACTTGGCACCATCTCCTAATGGCAGCCATGACAGGAGGCCGAAGTTGTGCCTTCTGTCATGGCTGCCATCCATCGATGCAAAGCTTCTATAAGAATATTAATCTCAGTGAGAACGATACGTGAATTAGAAAAACACTGATTACGCCCAAAATAAAGTGTCCCATTTTTGTACTGTTCTTTTTAATAGGTTCATATTTGTGACGCATCTGCGAGTGCCTTCATTGCGATGTTAGAGTATCTGTACACGGATTCCTTACCAACATTCCCAACAGACAGCAGGCAGCTGTTGGTTTTGAGTGATAAGTTTTGTCTTCCGAGGTTGCGCTCACTTTGTGAGCTCTCCATTTCGCAAAAATTGAAGACGGAAATGAGGCAAAGAATGCATTTGAGTAACGAAACTTGTGGCGATGTGATCGAGACATTGCTCCTTGCACAGGTAGGACTATCCACTGATGGCTGGAAGGGACTTTAAAAAGGCCTTCACATTTTATATCAATAACCTGAAACGACCTCTGGGCTTATCAAAGTCAGTGCACGCCTAACTTAAAGATTGAACCCTGAAACAAACTCTGAGCTGATCCAAGTCAGGGCACGGCTAACTCACAGATCGAACCTTGAAACAGCGTACTGGGCTGATCTAAGTCAGGGCACGGCTAACTCACAGATTGAACCCTGAAACAACCTCTGGGCTGATCTATGTCAGGGCACGGCTAACTCAAAGTGATCGAACCCTGAAGCAACCTCTTGGCTGATCTATATCAGGGCACGGCTAACTCAAAGAAGTCAAACTGAACTTTTAAATTGTCAGATTTTGCGGAGGGAAGAAATCGGGAACCTCGATAAAGACCCTCGAATCAATAAGGGAGAGACCTAACAAACTCTTCTGATGCCGAGTCTAGAAATCAAATCCGAAATTCTAGAGTTGATTGGCAAGTGCATTACCGCCACGCCAACCTTAATTACAACCACGATGCTCTCCTCAAACTCTCTACGACCTGCAACCTGTTTCGTTGTTTCTTTCCAGGCTCACAACGCAACTCAGCTGTCCAAGTGGTGTGTGTTCACCATCAAGACCAACTTCCCAGACTTCGAGTCCCATGAAGACCTTGCCCTGCTCAAGCCCAAGGACAAAGAGGACGTGACACATCAAAGATGGCCGCCACAGTCGTACTTCCAGCAGCTCGAAGCATACAAGAAGAAGGTATACAGAGAATAAATGAATGAAGTACTAAACAATTCAAAGTAATTATTGCGTAAGTAAGCATTCGATGGATTGTTAGGTGATTTTCGTACAGTCGCTAGCTTTTCCTCCAGGAGTACTTTCGACGTGCTCTTCCGAAAGATTACATGTGCCGCACATAAATCAGTGGTCGTTAATGCACATGCGCAGACCATTATTTGCGGGAAAAACGAGTTTTTACACTGCGCATGACAACACTAGGATTATTTGTGCGCAATTATTTGTAGTTGCTTCAACCAATCAGAATTTGGCAGACTTGATAATCGAATGATAACAAACTTTTCAAGCTCATGCCGGGTCGCTCTCCTCTGAAGAGTCTTGTCACTCTTGCTTCGCATGCTCAACGGAATGCAAGCAGCAAGTGTGGCTTGGTTGGTTATTGTCTTGCCTGCTGAGCAAGAGGTCCATTAGTTTGATCCTCAGTGATCTCACACACTAGCTTTATGGAGAAAGTGTGGCTATGTTGGTTACTGTCTTGCCTGCTAAGCAAGAAGACCATTAGTTTGATCCTCAGTGACCTCACACACTTTTTTTATGCAGAAAGTGTGGCTTTGTTGGTTAGTGTCTTGCCTGCTAAGCAAGAAGACCATTCGTTTGATCCTCAGTGACCTCACACTTGTTTTAAGGAGCAAGTGTGGCTTGGTTGGTTAGTGTGTTGCCTCCTAAGCAAAAAGACCATTAGTTTGAAAACTCAGTGACCTAACACACCTGTTTTAAGGAGCAAGTGTGGCTTGGTTGGTTAGTGTGCTGCCTCCTAAGCAAAAGGCCTCTCTCTATGGAAAAGTTTCTCTTAACTATAAATTTAATGGTTATAAGTCAAAAAAAAACGTTTTGTGAAACATAATATCTTGGGTGCAGTAGGATGTTTCCCTCCAGCGCCTCTTGGCCATGGTAATAAGGAAACTTGGAAGTACTGAAGAGAGATACCAGGGTAGCAGTGTAGAGACAGTCAGGTGATCTCGGCTAATGATAAATTAACAAAAAGGGAGGGAAAAAAAAAAAAAAAAAAGAAAACACGAAAAAATAAATAACGAGCTAGAGGTTGTGACAGACTCGTATACAGCTTTTTCAAAAACAAGTTGATGAAGGTTTTGCTTGCATGTTGCATGGTGTATACTAAGCTTGAAATATGTTACATTCGTATGTAAATAATATCGGCACAGAAGAAATTATGCTGGAAAAACGTGAAGACAAGTTAAGCGTTAATAAAGAAGATGATTTCGCTCAGTGTGACCTGATGGCATTCACATCACCCATAGCGCATTTCGGGCTTGGTATGCAACATCCAGCATACAACAAAATCTTCACCAACCTTTTCTTTAAATAACTGTATAGTAAAACAGACAAGGAAACATTCAATTAGATAAAATTTATTTAAAAAATCTAGTAATAAAATGACAAGAATCTACGATTATTTTACTCTATTCGATGAAATAAGCGAATATGGACTACAGTTAGAAATAAAAAATATTGTAGATTTGAACAAAACCGGTTAAGTTACCAATAAAGATATTTGATAACAGTGAGAGTTTAATGTTATAGTCAAGGAGATAAATTACTATTGGTTAAAATTTAATATATTCGTAGATTATGGTGGGGTTTGACGGCAGACATGTTGTTGCGCAAAACTACAGGAATTTTCTTTTGGGTAAATAAAATCCCTTGTCATATGCCTTTTCTGAGTTCCATAAACAGGATGCATTGTGGTATAGCTTAGGTTCCAACAACCTAAGGCATGATGAAAATAAAAGATGTTTGCACCAAAGATATACCATAATTCACCATGTTCGCCAGCAGAAAAAGTTTATTTAAAACATTGCATTTTTGCTGCCCTTATACATGGCTGATGTGAAACCACTCTATCGCAAGAAGTTACCCTGCTAGACCTGTTTTCATGTTTCTGTGTGTTCCTCAACTTCTAGAAGTCTAAGTTTTTGGCTTCTGTCAATCAAAGCATCCATGAACTCAGATCATGGTAAATTTGAATGGTAGCAAGATGACGAATTGCGCCTGGCTCACAGAAACCCAAGACGACTCATCATTTCAAACGTACAGCACCGCCATGTTGAAGGGAGTTAATAATTTTGTCATTCAACATGGCGACTATGATCTGGTTTTCTTGTCTGGGTCACAGAAACACCAAAAGCAACTCTAAAAAAACATGTCAGTAATGTTTATTCCACTGTATTTGATGTCACTTACAGCGCCGCCATGACCGGTGGAGAAATTTCATATTTTCTTCATCCAACATGGCGGCTATCCATACTATTACTTTCTTGAGACTTACTAGACACTAAAACTTTAGAAGGAAATTAAGAAAGAAGTACGATATACGATAGACGCTTTTCAATGTGGACATAATGTTGTTTTTTTACTATTTCCAACCCCGTTTGGTATAATTTCTTTGGTCTGAATTACGAAATATATGCCCAAAGTGAAAGAGTCCCTTATAGTTCATCAATTTGACTTCTGAAGAAGTTTGTTAGAGATCAGTAGCATTGCACGCACTAATATTAGCACACCCAATTTAATCTTATATACAAGTGTACGCTAAACTATTAGATAAAATACACTGTTTTTTAACTAAATTCTAAAGTATCTATCCTTTCTTTAAAACTTCTTTTACCAAATAATTTGAATAGGCTATAGTATTTTATATATTTCCATGATTTCAAATAGCTAAAATTCTTGGATTTTTAAATATTTTGTCGTTGCATGACACACGTGAAAGGATAGTCAACGTAATTCATAGTATCGGGCCAAAATTCCATTGTTTTCTTTTGTTTTACTTGGAATGTTAGTCACTAATTTGTTTCAGGGGCCAAGAAATATCCCTTTAATCTTGAGTGCATGGTTGCGACTTTCAGCCCGAACAGCGATGGTACACACCTCTCTCCCCTAGTTACATATTTGTGATGCCGTGCAACAGCATGCTGGAAAAAAATGACAAAATTTCTAAGAGCTCTCAAACGTGATGTTTACTAGCGAGGATCCTTCTTAGAAGGGCTAGCTAAGGAGTGGGTTTACTACTCTTTCCGTAGAGTAGACCAAGCGTCTGTTATGTTAACCACAAGTGCTTTTCAAATTGACCACGTGATGCCTATGTTTTACCAAGCGAACAAGTTTTTTTGTACACCACTTGATAAAAACTGCACTTCGGTCACGTGGTGTTAAAAAAAACTTGTCCACGTGGTACAACATTGGCATCATGTGGTGGCTACGAAGGTGATAAAAAAATCCCAACTGCCTAGAGCTACTGGGAAGAGCAGTAGTAGTAGAACAGTTGAATCTTGAGATGGACTCCAAGGGCCACGACAAGATTGGAATAATATAGGTTAAAAAATCTTCGCGTACAACATCAATGTCTCAATAGACTCAATGGTTAAAAACTAATATAAAAACCACGAATGGACTTCGAGTAGATAGACCTTTTGATAGACAGCGGAGTTCATTTTCTTGGATAAGACAATAAATTCCATTGCATACTGCTGTTCTTGATGACCAAAGACTTGTCTATACAGGTTTAGACTGACTCGTCTATAAGCTAGCTATTTGACTTTCGATTGGCGAATGATTTGCTTGCAAATGAGGCTAAACCTGTACGAACGAGTCCGCATTCAAGTGTCACAGCGGTATTTGTCAAAGTGAAAAGGAATTATTCCGCTGCTCTTCAACTAGAGCTGCTAGCATTTGGTCCAAAACAACCAAATATAGATTACAACGTGTGGAAGACAGGAAAACCTTCAAGGATCTGTGTGTCGTGTGTTCTGATAACCGCTGTTTTAAGAGATTACATGAAAGGAGCTGTTTAGAATGGCCTGACTAAAAATAAAAATCGGTCGGAGACTGAATTACTTCAAACTAATAGCCATTCCGAGGTTGAGGAAAAGACTGGATCGAGGTGGCATTGCAGTGCATTGTGGGCCTGTTTTGGGCACACTTCAAACAAGGCGTTAATTTTTTAACCCTAAACCGTCCCACAATTCACTGCAATGCCAACTCGGCCCAGTCTTTTCCTCAACCTCTGTAATGGCTAGTGGCCTGTGTTATTTAGAACAGTCAAGTAAAAGCCTTTGAAGTCCCGAGAGCGCTGTATATTGTTTTGAAGATTGTAAAATAATAAAAAAGATACATACACACACCTAATACTGGGAGTTGTCGCGTGACGCGTGTCAAGTTTTAATTATTTGAGTGAAATTGGCCGGGAAGACACCCTTTAGTCCTGACGTTTCCATAATGCCCAACAGCCATCCTTCATCCTGGATGGGAAAAAAATCTGATAAGTTGTACGTAGGTTTCAATAGAACAAAAAACATTTTCGTAATTTTAGAATGTATGTGTCCGAGCTATCGGCCCTTTAAAACCAATCACCGTTGCAGCTGTTTTCCCAGTGGAATTAAAATATTGTCCCACAAACAACTACGCAGTATCTGTTGTAAAGAGTACTACGAGGATTAACAGGAAATGTTCTATTCTTTTCGCAGGGCAGTAAACTATTGAAACAAATTATAATAAATTTTGTGTGATCAGAGTTTTAATTTTGAGATATTCTAGATAATGTGTTACGCTTGTGGAACAATAACGGTAACTAAGAGGATTCAGAACCATGCATTATCAGGGAATATGAACTTAAGAAGGAAGAAAAACACAAGAAGATGGGAATGGATTGTAAATGGGCTACAATTAAGGCAGAGAGAGAGAGAGAGAGAGAGAGAGAGAGAGAGAGAGAGAGAAGGAATAAAGGACACTAAGTTGGAAAAGGAAAGCTATCTACACTTAACGAACCTGTTCATCGGGATCATCGAATTCAAGGACGTAAATGATTTCGCCCTTCTCGAACGATAACTCGTCGTCATCTTCGGCTACATACTTGTGAGTAGCACGAACCTACATATGGCGACAAAACAAACAGTATTTTGAAACTTTAACGCAATAATAATAAAAAAATGTTCCAACGAAAAATGTGCGAATGGGCGATTGAATGTCTAACTATAAGGAGAGATGGGATGGGTTATGTTTGGTAGGTGAATGGAAGGGGGAATGGTTGGATAGGATGGATGGATAGATGAATGGAATGTGTGGAATGGGATGGATGGGTGTTGTAAATGAATGGGTAGAGTGAATGGATGGGATAGACAAATGAAATGTTTTGAATGAGATAGATGAACTTATAGTTAGTAGGTATGGATAAAATAGACGAATAGGATGTATGGGATGGGATAGATGGATCATAATTCCCACTACTTACCCGGTATAGAAAAGGAATATCAAGACCGGCTGGTGGTTCATCTGGTGCTTGTGGTGATGTCGATTCCTGCATGAAAACAATATTACAATTGTTCATCAATTACCACAAAAACATGCTTCGATATTAACGCATTCATGATCCAGGCTATGTGTTGTGGTAAACACCCCCTTCTCACTCAGGTAACAGTTAATATGGTTTGTGCTGGATACCCAAGAGAAACATCACAGACTTTCCAAGGAGTATTCACAAAAGAAAATTTGAACATTTTGAGTTGAGCAATCACGCAAGACGCATTTCTGAGAGCCTGGAGGTCAACATTTTGGCCCATAGCCCTCTTATCATAGGTGAATATCCCCTAGCCTCTAGCGCAGGTATCTCCTTAGCTCTTTTTTGTTCCTTGGGGTTCCCGTGGCGAGTACGAAAAGACTCCTCCTCCTCTCTCGTTCCTAGTTCTCTGCAATAAAATTTAACACAGGGATCCCAACAGAGAATATATGGAGTAGCCTGCGGAGGAGTCTAAATATCCAAATTGTTAGCTACGTCATTCCCTGCATATTATAGACAGACCATCAAAACCTAGAACACTCGAAACCCTGAATCCTCAGAGAGACTGATAACTTACTTGAATTGATGTAGATATTGCAGATGGTGGCGTGGGAGATGGTGATGCAACAGGTTCATGTTTCCCTTCTCCCTTGACATATGGTACTGGCATGGTAGGCGATGGTTGTTTGGCTTCCTGGTCATTCTCTTCATGGTCTTTAGCAGGAGAATTGTCAGCATCTGGTTGGTGGATAGGATTGGGTGCTACATGATAAATAAGGTGGGAAAAGAAGACGTATAAAAATATTGAATAAAGTTAGTTTTGCACTCACTATATGCTGTAGTGAAGCAGAAAACAAGCAAGGCAAATCTGCTCAAAACTGGGCGAGTCAACAGCATAAAAATATTATCATTGAATCCTGAAACAGCATCTTGTAACAAGGTTGGATCCGGGGGAGTGTTCCAGAGGGTTCAGACCCCCCTTTACCGCTTGTTATTTCCCCCTTTTTTGACACACAATATATCACAGACTGAAAATCTTTACATTATGATATAGTAAACCTTTTATATTGGAAGGTCATGACCCGTAGGATTATAAATTGTAAGCCAAATTATGTTTTTGTGTTTGTGTTTTGAAAGGTTATGACTGGTATAGTATATGTATGACGTCAAGATGGTGCTTACTTTCATTATCAGCTTCAGCATTTGTTTGGTTCTGATCATCATTATCAACTGAATGAAAGAAATCATCAAGTTCAATCATAATGTTACCATTCAAACAAGTACAACCATCTATACGTAGGATACAATTAATTCAGCTTGGGCAAATTTTATCTTTTTTTTTTTATTTTTTCATTTTTCATTTCAGACCATGTGTAGTTCTCTTGAGAATAATATTTTTTGTTAGAGTTCTACATGTATCTTCTCAGACATGTGCAACCATTAAACAAAGAAATGGTAGTCTAGGAAATAATATGTGGTATTTATTTATTATGTATTTATTTCATGATTCGCCCAAGGGCAGGTGATAATACAATAGGACTCTAGGTCCCCTATATAATATTAACACCCAAACCCAACCCTGATGAAAAAAAAATAGAAAACTAGTCCCAACCCAACATACACATTTATTTAAAAGAATTTGAAAAAAAAATGGGACAAAATTATACCCAAGTTAAATTTAAGGTGCGCTATATTTAACAATCTATGGATTTTTATCACATGTAGTTCAAGAGAATGAGAGGTTAAATAGACTAGTTTCGAATTCCAAATTACCGCTGTGTTTCTTGATTACAGACTCATTTACACAGGGTTAGCCTCGAGTTTGTGCAGAATATTCACGTGTTCCAGTCAAGGTCCGTCGAGTTTCAAAATGTTTGTATTGTTGAAGTTATGCATTCTTTACTTTACCGTTGGTATTTGTGAATATTTAAACACTGATACGAGGCTAACCCTGTGCAAATGAGTCTGTAATCAAGGAACACAGCGGTAATTTGGAATTTGAAACTAGTCTATTGTGATGGCATATAAAACAAACAGCTTTTTATTTGAATACCATTAATTAGTGTCAGAACAAATAGATTTGGAATAATTATTGTCCTTTGAGAAAACAACCACCAGTTCCAGTTGACTCTTTCAAGCGGTTTGCCCTAATGCTACTTATGTCAATGGACTGGGGTTTTAAACTAGAAAACCATGTTATGGTCACATCCTCCAAACATCTACCTTTTAGTCTGCATTCCATTCTCCAACTTGTCGATATCCTTTTGATGAATGTTGGAAAGAAAATCATCAGAAGGATGCCTACACATGAGGAAAGGAATGCAGACTAAATGATGCTTGTGGGAAGAGATATACAAGCTTAAAGGCGTACGTGCCTGGGCCATGTTTTTCTGGTGTGAAAACCCAGTTTGGTGACATCTGTAGTACAAAATAGTACAACTTTATTACCTTCAGACTCCTCTTGTTTCATCTGGTTTTCATTAGATGTGACCACATTTTCTTGGTTAGGTTCTAATTGACCTGAGTTGGATAGCTGCTCAGCATCATCACTGTCAGAGACTGGGTTAGCACTACAAACAAATGAAAAAACCCTAATATTTAACATACTGAAAACAATATCCGAACTTTTTGGTGACTTTAACACATTCCAAGCTAGTGCTGAAAAGGTGAATTGAATTATTTCTCATGTAAAACCATTGCATTGTTTCTGCCATCTAACATGGCTGCACACACTTGGTGGTGCAAAGCCTCAGTAATACTAAGAGGCAGATCCACTGGGCAACACACTAAGGCAGCAAAAAGTACTAACCTTGAAAGTTGAAAAGGTCTTCTAGTAGTGTGAGTCCCTGATGATGCCTCAACAACAAGACCATCAAGAAGATCGTTCATCTGCGTCTTGATCTGATAACACAATAAGAAAATATTTAGATGTAAACTGTAGAATTGTGTGTAAGTTCTCTCCTTTACTTCCTGTGGTTTTTTCTGCTGGTTCTACAGATTTTCTCCCTCCTCAAAAATCTCAATTTTTGATCCCCTTCCCTCAGCATCTGGTCTTGGGGGGACTCTTGCGTAAAAGTGCCAGGTATTCTTTTTGCATCTCTTAGTGGTAAAAATCAGCAATTTGGTATCTTTTAGGGTGTTAAACTTGAAATTGAGAATTTCGGCATTTCTTGGCATCTTTTACAAATATCTTAGAGGTTAAAAATCGCCCAACCACACCCAGGCTTTTGGTATCTTTTAGGGGTACTTTTGAAAATCTCTCAAGAGCATACCCAATACTTTTACCCCAAAGTCCCTCTAGATCCCTTCCAACCATAATCAGTAACTAGTCAGTAATGAAATCAGATACCTTAGCAGCTTCTCTGTGAAACAATGCCTCTGCATTGAAAATGCTTTGGAATGACGACACATAAAATGCAATCCGACTGGAAGTAAAACATACAGCATATTAAATAGAAGTGGCAATGAATTTCTTCAATTGGTTTCTGGACAGAAACTTATTTTGGGTGATTAATGATCACTGGCCAATTTCGTTTTAGTTAGATCATACTGCATTTCTGGATGGTCAAAATTAAAAATCAAAATTCTGGATGTGCAAAACAAAACAAAACGAAACGAAACGAAATGAAACAAAACGAAACAAAACAAAACAAAACAAAACAAAACAAAACAAAACAAAACAAAAACAAAAAACAAACAAACAAGAGTAAAAGGAAATATGGGAATGAAAAGAAAAAAGGATATAAGGAAAGTTACGTTTATAATTAGAGNAAAACAAAACAAAACAAAACAAAACAAGGCAAGGCAAAATTCAAGTTCTAGCTAGATTTTGTCTACATGGATCCATAGATCTGGGGACAGGGTATATATACATGTAATCTTTCCCCAGAATGTCCTCCATCCCCACCCTATTGCTTTTAATCTCAGTTTGTTTTTCAAAAAGCTTTAAAGCATGGCCAGCTGTCCTAATAAGTATAATTTGTTGTGAATTTTGTGATCGTCTGGGTGAGTGTAGTCTTGAGAAAGACTGTTGTTGGTAATGACTGATGTTTCGGCAACCTGAGGGGAAGTCAGTATAATTGTAGAAGTAAGATTTAATTCTAATAAGTGACCATCACCATTCACAATCACTGACCAAAAATGACTGACAGCCCTTTATAAGCAAAGGAATGATTGACCACTAGATATTTGATAGATACTTGGCTAATGCTAGGGAATGGGAGAATAGGTACTGTAGTCCATACTGATACCTGTCGTATAGAGCTGGGAGTTCTTCGTACAGTTCAGCATGCAGTTTGGTATACACTGATTTAGCTTCACTGAATTCTTCTTGAGACTGCGATAGCAAGCCAAAATTTAATAATTAATAAAGCTATGATTTAATAGTTTAAAAACTGGAAGGCTAACAATTAAGGCAATGAATACTCAAAGATTAAAATGCAAAATTTTATCTTATTGCTGCCATTTCCATAAACATGTGAACTTGGCAGATGTGAGCTCTGCATGCTGAAATTTTTTTTTTTGCTGGCATCGTCAATCAAAACTAATCAGTCGGTACCTTTCGTATTTTTGGGTGGCATCGGCAAAAAAACTAATTTCAGTATGAAGCTCACAGCTAGTAAGTTATTATGTTTATGGAAATGGCAGTAATACAGTAATATAATATATTTTTAAAGATGTTGGCTCCATACTAACCTGTGTTAATTTTTTCTGATCTGCATTTCTCCCTCTGGAGTTGAGTGCCTGTAAAATAAACAAATGCCTATGTTTAGAATAAGCAAAAAGTAAACAATATAGATATTTTATATAATAATCATAAGTCTCTATTAAAACCTAACGGCAAGGGCTAGCTTTTTCAAAATCTTGTGTATGTACAGTGTATAAACGTTCATTATACTGAAGATCTGTGATCATGGATTGGAAGATCTATATATGTTGTAAGCATTTAAAAAGTCATAATATACATGACGCCTGACTGCAATTAAATTATGAAAACCAGTATGCTTAAAAATTGCTACACATATCTATCATTCTTGCCCATGAATGCTACATTACTGTGCATGAATATTTGCAGTATATTAAGTCTTGACTGCATCTGCATGTCAATATTTGTATTACAGTATGACAGATTAATGAAAACTTATTTGTTTATGTCCAATCAGCAATGATTCCTACCCCATTTAAAACTACCAAAGCTACTAAGTCACAGCAGCATGCTTTGGTGCTAAATTAAAATGAATTAAAAGACAGTTCTTGGGTGGTCTAAACCCCTTTGATAATATATAATGATAATAATAATTATCATTATTAATATTATTATTATTATAATACATGTATCGCCATACTTATGAAGTGGACATCTTGTTACCTCGAAGTTATGTCTTAGACGGTCATAATCAACCAGCTTTCTACCATGCTTGTTTATTCTTGCCTAGAAAATGGAACAAAGTTGTATGTTAATGTTGGTATTATGTCCTGATACAGTCTAAAGTTAAAATGGTTTAGGGAGACTAATTAATGCCTCTTGTGTACAGTATGCAATTAAAAGATGGCTCATGGTAAAATCATTTATGGATCACTTCTCAAACTCATTAATAATTCATGAGGTCAATGACTAATGGTGACTTTGCATTTTAGTCACGTGCACGCACCTTGATACTTGATCAAAAACGGATCAAGATGTCCACTGATCAAAACACTGATCACTTTATTAGTCTCAGGAGATTCAAGAACAAATGAATTATGATGAGACTGAGAAGTAAGTTTAAAAACTTGTGCTTCATCTTTCATCTGTTTCTCGGTGTTTGGATGCCCTGATCAAACACTCGCACTCGTTTTTGATCTATTATGTATAGTACAAAAGTATTTTTTTGACCATTATAAACAAAGCCACTTCATGAGCATTTGTGATGTAAAACTTGTGGTGTTAAAATATTATACAGCACATTCCAACTGTAGTGGAAGAAAGTAAGTGAAAATTTGGGTCAGTCAATGGCTGACAACACACAGACATGCTGCAGATCGGTGACTTAATTTGTTCTACAGGCTTATGCTGCAGATCGGTGGCTTAATTTGTTCTACAAGTTTACATTTCATTGCAGATGTGTTTTCCCCATAACATACTGTATACAGTACCTTAATATCTGGAAACTGACTTTGATATGCTGTTAAAGGACCCAGTACTTCATCCTGCAGCTTTTCTTGTAGTTCTGTCCAATGCATGTGTAGCATCTGTATGCATGAATAACAACAACAAGCTTTTTTATTGGCTTAAATTTGAATTCAATCATTTTCAAAACTGTATTAATAATCATAATACTGTATTAATCATCATAGAGTAGTTTAGCATCATCTCAAGTATTATGTGTATTACGACAGTCCACTACATCTATGCCCTCTAGATCT
The DNA here is from genome assembly GCF_009602425.1 of Actinia tenebrosa. Next base: position 118,280 of record NW_022261433.1, on the reverse strand, counting down.
TTAATTACCTTGAATTTTACAGGAGCGTAGTGGGGATGGGGGGTGAGGGAACATCATATGTGTATGAAAGATTTACAATGAGAATTGAAGAAAAAAAGATCTTATTTAGAATAAACTAAATAAACTATCCAATGCTTACATCGAGTAGCTTAAATACCACATCTCTACTGGCCCAGTCTGGCTCGTATACTTCTTTAATGGCTTCACCAAACTCTAAACTTGCTGCTATCATTGCTGATAGAAATAAAACATGAATGTCACATGAAAATCCAGATGTGATGTCCTACACAATAGGTATCCCAAGGAGTAGGATAAATCAGGTGATCGTGCCTCGAAGTTCGCAAAGGATTATTTGTCAAATCCAATGGTTCCTAATACCCAGTCTCCTAATTCATAATATCTTGGTGGCGCAGTGGTAAGTGCTTCAGACTTTCACTCACAGAGGTCAGTGGTTCAAGCCCTGGCTGAGGTTTAAAATTCATAAGATGTAGTCATATGGAGTCATATTTTGCAATGGAACTTCAATATTTCTTCTCATACTCATTAATAATTCATGAGTAAACCATCCAATCAATGGGCTATTTTTTGGGTCACATGATGTTACTTGAAACCTGGTAAAGTGCTGTGAAAGGAACGCATTCAGTCTGGAGTAACTGGAACAAAATTAATTCAGTCCTAGGACTGAATTAATTTTGTTCCAGTTACTCTAAGTCGAATAATTAATGAGATGAGAAGTCATTTCAAAGCCTCCAATATCGGACTGGACGTGATTTCAAGTCCGCGCAGTTAGTTCCAGTCCGGAACTGGAACTAATTGCTTAGACTTGAAATCCCGTCCAGTCCTCATTGTAGGCTTGTAGGCAATGCAACAAAAGTGTGTGCACGAGATCACCTGGAATGGAACAGCTATTGAACGTCAGTACAATGTGTGTATTGCTCAGCAATATATACCTTTAATGCAAGCATTATAATTTTTGAAATCTTTCTGGAGTCTCTGGGCTGCAGCCTAAAATAGTACCAAAAAAAATTGAAATAAATTGAATGCAAAATAATATTTATAATAAACATCAAATCACAGCACAGTGGAAGTCCCGTTTAGTCATTCCAAGGCTGAGGAAACTACTGGGTAAAGTTAGCAATGCAGTGCAGTGTGGGGCCATTATTATAGTGGTCAATATTTCCAACTAGCTGATCTCAAATAGGGAAGTGGAAATGATGTCGCTGGAAACAACTTGAAGCCTGCAAAAGTTACCACAAGTGCAAGTTTATTGACACCAACTTTGCTAGATTACATATAATATTGTATCAAGATAAAGAAAAAAAATTATAAATAATATTTCAAACATTTTTCTTAATAATATTAATTGAGTGTAAATAAAAGAAGTTGAAGTTGAAGTCTTAGATCAGCTAGAAGATAGCATCTATTTCATCCCTATGACTTCGCCATAATGCACTGCAATTTCAATTCAATCAAGCTATTTTTCTTTAACCTCAGAATGGCTAATAGCTAGTTATGAGGGCGCACTTTATTTCCACATGAAATTTCCTGCCAAATCCACAGCAATTCCAAGAATTCGAGCCGTTGACAGATACATTTAGTCACACAGGGTGTTACAGTTATCCTGTTCATTTGGAACAAAATATAATTCCTCCCTCACATTTTTATGCCAAAAGTAAAATAAATTGGAAATGAATTTTAGAGGGAAGGGGGGTGGAAGCAATGCTTTTCCATCTCGCTCCTCCATCTCGCTCATCCCCATCTCCACTGTTGACAACCAATGCTGAAGAATTATTATATTTTACATTTTTTAAATGTTACAAAAAGGCTCAGCTCCAATGTTGAACTTCACTGAGCCGTACTGATTGCAAACGATGGATAATAAGGGGATCTTCTTTTATGTCAACAGGTAAGGCTGATACAAAGCTCGACGTTTGACCTAATTCAGTCCATTACAGTATATAGTTTAGCTTTATTACATTTTACAAATGTGTACGAGTTTACAGTTTACGATGCTTTGAAAGCTCAATTATGCAAAATCTTACCGCAAAATTTTTTACGAGATTGGATATTTAAAACTGGTCGTGGAAAAAGAATAAATAGTGTCATTACTTATTGAATACAGCTTTGTTCGATCAAAAAATTATACAAAAAGGTGTGAAGAAAATCAATTTTGCTTAAAATGAGAGGGGACTTCCTGTGGAGCTTAAACTACATGCTTCGGCGAACATTTAAAAAAGATCCTAATGTTTTCTTCGATAATACTATAAACTACTTACGTACGTATCGCCTAAATTAAACGATTAGACAAATAACAACAAAATAAAGAATATAAAAACAAAAGGGCTTTAGTTCAAGTTTGTGTACAAACCTGTTGTTTGTTGAAGTTGGTTACGAATTCATCGAAGGTCACATCTTTCGTCTCGTTTGCTTTGCCTAGTTTCTGCTTGACCTAAAGAGTAGAGGATTGAACAATAGAAGACTGTTAAGAGAGTAAAAGTGAAAGAAGAAAGTACAGGGGACAGAGTAGCGCAGCAATGGTGCACTACACCCGAGAACACTTTAAAAATTTGAGCTCACAACTTGCCAACCCAAATGTCAAAATATTACGGCTATAATACTACAAATACTAATCTTTTCAACTCGTACAAGAGCTGAAGAGTTAAGATATACCTTCTCTCCTGCACGTTTGGCTCTTTTTGATGTAATACTAGCTGTGCGAGCTAAAAATCCTTTCTCAGAAGTCTTCTCTCCTCTGTCTGCCATTTTGATAAAATATATCTTGCTTCAAGAAAGGTTACCGCTGGCGTACAGCCCAACATTACTCTCAGGGGGAGGGACAAAAGCTTCTTATGCATTAATACAAAATCCTATTATTTTAATACTTTAGAAACTTCCTGATGTATAAGTATATAAGAAAAAATAATTTCTATTATATATCCTTGAACGAAAGGATAAAGACTAGAAATGGAGAATCAAAACGGAATTGTGTTTCTTCCCCTCCGTCCCGTCCCCAAAGATATTTGAGCACGTTTATATAGCAATAGCCGATGCACATGCGTAGTACCAGCATCCAAGATGGCCGACCTGGGTGAAGGCGAAGGCGGAGAAGGACTGCACTATTTTCCGGAAGGCAGTCTCCTAAACACAATGATCATCTCCATCACAGACTCCGAAAAGAGAACTAGCGATTATATAAAAGATCCTTATACCGTTTATTTGATCGAGACCAAGTGAGTACGATTCGTAAATCTTTCGAAGATTCTTGATCTCTTCTACGCATTTGAGTAGCGCTTGATTCAAAACTGTTTTACGAGTCACGTTAGCGAAAAGGCTCTTCTGTAAGCAGCTGTAAATGCGCTTTTCCCTTCAACTCAGCTTTATTTTGAGCTAGAGATGATGTAATTATTTTCTAACAAGACTAAAACTTTATTGGAATTCATCTACTAGTATCAGAGTGATAATTTGGGAAACTTTGTTGTGTGACTACGTATCAAAGTTTGAACTTATTCTAATGTGGGTTCGTTTTATATTGAAGACATGCAGATTGTAAGCTTTCTCTCATATCGTATGCCAAGGATGATTACGTTTTTCTTAATTTGGCATAAGTTTTCTATAGATCAAGCTTCACTTAAGATTTGTGCCAAGACTCGTGATCTAAGCGTGATCCAAAAGATTACTATCTTATTTACTAACTATATGAATGTCAATGTAAACATATAATTTAATACACTAAAATAGCGACTCCGCTGTACCGTATTTCTCAATCTTTGTTTGTTTTTTTTATTTTCTTGGATTTAATACGCCAAAGTCTAAATATATGTTTGAACTATATCTCATGTTATTAATTGGAAATGATTAGAAAGTAAATGTTGTCCCAAGAAAAAAAAAGATAAATAAACTTCGGTTTTCGATATTCTGCGAAGTCATGATTAGACATTTCAACAGCTCGTAGTGAAGTTCGTTCGCTTTTACTGGCACCAGTCATAAATATCAACTACCAACTGATGATTTTTGATATTTGATGACAGTGAAAAACCAGAAGTTTTCAGGGTATTTCGAAAACTGCACTTACACAAATGTTGAACAGTGATGGGCTATGATGATGAGAATGACATAAAACCTGGTGTGATCAACAGAATGATTTTGAAATTGAATTCAGTCAAAAGCAACCACAGGATTGAATTAGATCAAACAAAATCAAATTGCTAAAAAATTATAACAGACTTCAATTGCATTTGATTTCCCAAACAAAATGGAATTTTTGATTGCATCCCAATTTGATCAGCTGCGGCTTAAGAATTGAACATTGAAAGTGTTCGATTGTGATCGATTGGCTCAAATTGATTGATCAAATATTGTGTTAGATTGTTTTCTCTATACACAAAATTAATTTCTAAATTATGATTCCATCCTTTAGCTGCCTTGTCAGTTGGGTTGCATAACCTGTTAGATTTTATATAACTGTAACTAGTTAATTTGCCTTCCTCTTTGAACCCCTAGCACAAAACCCCTACCAGCTGTACATGTAGCTGTCAAAACAATAAGGAATATTAACATCAAGAGGGATTTCCTCTCCAAAAAGAAGGGAATTCTTTTGTTTTGACCCCCAGAAAGTAGGAATTAGTACAAGAAGTCTATAAATAGAGATCTTGTATATATATTGATAATTTAAGGAAATTAATAAGTTTTTGTTTGGTTTTATGCTGAAGAGTCTGGAAGATAGAGAATTTGTGAATTTACCAGTAATAATGCATTAGCAATATTAGAATTTTTAATCATAGACCGTATAGAGGCCCCTAAAAAGGGTGTGGTTTGGGAGAAGAGGGCTAATAACAGACCATATGGAGCCCCACTGAAAAAGGAGTGGTTGAGGAGAGGGAGCTAATGATAGGCCATATGAACCCCACTTGAAAGGGTGTGGTTGGAGGGGGAAGGGGGCTTATCATGGGTCATATGAACCCACTTGCAAGGGTGTGGTTGGAGGGGGAAGGGGGCTAATCATGGGTCATATGAACCCACTTGAAAGGGTGTGGTTGGAGGGGGAAGGGAGCTAATCATGGGCCATATGAACCCACTTGAAAGGGTGTGGTTGGAGGGGGAAGGGGGCTAATCACGGACCATATGAACCCACTTGAAAGGGTGTGGTTGGAGGGGGANCACTTGAAAGGGTGTGGTTGGAGGGGGAAGGGGGCTAATCACGGACCATATGAACCCACTTGAAAGGGTGTGGTTGGAGGGGGAAGGGGGCTAATTATGGGCCATATGAATCCCACTTGAAAGGGTGTGGTTGGAGGGGGAAGCGGGCTTATCATGGGCCATATGAATCCCACTTGAAAGGGTGTGGTTGGNGCCATATGAATCCCACTTGAAAGGGTGTGGTTGGAGGGGGAAGCGGGCTTATCATGGGCCATATGAATCCCACTTGAAAGGGTGTGGTTGGAGGGTGAGGAGCTAATTGTGGACCATATGGAGCACTTCTTGAAAAGGGTTGGGGTAGGAGGCTTAAATTAAAAACAATAGAGATACTTGCAGTAGGCTTGATATACAAAGAGTAATATAGTGTTGGATTGGAAAGTTCTGACTGAAAATAAGTGGATATTGCTGGGTTTGAATCAGTTGATAAAAGTCTTTGAATGTCCTAATTTTGTATCTTCTTTGTTATAAATGTATCTTCTTCAACTTTTGGTCAAACACTGACCACCATGTGCTGTCAACCAGAAAATGCCACGCCACACCTTATTTACCATTGCTAATAATTAATTATAGTTACAGTGACTGTCATTAATACTGTACAGTAGGTCATGGAGTAAATTGCTGATTTTTAAATTTGTTTATAAACTTAGATATATCGATGGAGGGCCACCAGCTGGGGAACTTGATATGTCATGCAATCTGTGGAGACGTTACAGCGAATTTGAACTTCTACGGAACTACCTTGTTGCAACCTATCCAGAAGTAAGCCATTTTGTGCATAAGCAGTCATGTTGTTTTATAACATGGAAAATAAGTGTATTGAATAACAGACTAAAGTAAGGTGCACTGGTTCTACACTATCTCTGACTGATGTATTTGTATATAATGTGGCATCAATTCTGAGACCAAGGCTTGAAATAGAAATTTTTAATGGCCAGACATGTTTTTGACATTTTTTATTTTATTTTATTATTTTCCCTATCATTCAAGATGTTTACCAATTTGCAGTTCGAAATTCTTCAAGCCTGTCTGTAGTAAAATTTGACTTTCATTTTAACAATTGGCAGACAGCTATTTAGAGCCCTGCAGACCCACTAGTATAAATTCATATGGAGAGGGTGATAGTTTTTGATTAGCTAGTTTGCTCTCCTTATAAATAAAGAGGGTAATTAAGGTTCAATTTAACAATGGGAGTTATTGCACTTTTCTCCCGAGCCAGTAGCTCTTGTATTATAAAGCACTCAAAGGTGCACCCTTTACCCACTCCAACTATCATGAGTGCTCCTTATACAGGGTATTTAAAGGTAAAGCTGTACAGGCTAGAAAAAATGTGGAAATCCTAAGGATTGTACCTCTAGCTTTATTAAAGGCCACGTACAGTACTGTTTTCCACCCTATACTGCTGCAAGGGTCCCCCTTGCTTCCCGTCCCCCCTTCCCCCTCCCCCCTCCCCCTCCTACCCAGAAAATACTGAAATTATTGGTATCATAAAAAGATTATGAAAATAGATTAATATGTACATTTTTGTATCTTGGTAGATCATCGTGCCTCCTTTGCCTGAGAAGAGAGTAAGTACACTACTAACAGTAAATATAAACTAGTTAATATCTTGACACTGCAGTCTGCAGGAGTCCTGTTTCTAATTTTTTACTTGTTTTCTCTGACTTTTTGAATGCCTACAAATGCTTCAATTCGCCTTTCTGGAATTCTAAAAAATAATGGGCATGATTTCTATCTTGTCCTTAAAATCAATCACAGAATCCAAAGCTAAATGGTGGCACCTTTTGTTCTTGTTCTTAAATTCAGCCCCTAAATTCTGTGCTGCACGATTTCTTTTCCAGTCCTCTGTTGGATTTCGGAAAGGTGAATCCCTGATTATAGACATTTTTTTAGTGCGTGCTTTAAACTTTGAGAGTTGTTTACATTTTTTATTATCCTACTGCTCATACCAGCAGCATGGTGGTGTTGATTAAGACAGATAACTGTCTGGGACATATTATTACATATGCAAAGGTTAGGACACTGGACTTCAATAAATATAGAATTTGGACTTCAAGATGGCTTTTTTCAAAGATTTATTTTTGTTTAAATTTTTTTTGTTTTGTTTTGTTTTTGATTATGTTATTCTTTGTCAGGCAGGTGTAATCAAAGTTGCTACTGATCGATTTGATCCAGATTTCATTGAGAAAAGAAGAATAGGTCTAGAGGTAAGACTAAGGGCATTTTCATTGATTAGATAAGAGGGCAATAACTACTTCATAATAAAAATAAAAGGCGTTGAGCCGGTTTTGGAATTATTATACAGGAAGGAAGACTTTAGGGAGGGGTGTGCACAAAGTCCTCATAGATAAAGGAAGCATTAGACAATATGTTGGAATGTAATTGCATAAGAAAATTTGAGCTTCCTCATATTATATTCATATATATGTTTTTCCAAGTGTAGATTAAATCCAGAATTGAATCTATGATTTTGACAAGTTTGGCCATCATTGATCACTGAGTATGAAAGTTTAATTGAATTCATTCTTCTTTAAACCACTGCAGAAATATTTTACAAATAATTGATAATTAACCAGTATTGGAAAACCTCAAATCGAGTGAGAGACCTAAAGCCTGGTTCATAATATGAACCAGGCTTTAGGCATATTATATTGCATAATATGAGTAGAGTTTCTTAAGCCTGGTTCACACGAGCAACGCAAACACAAGCACAAAGGCAAGGAAAATACGTGTGAACTGCAGTAACACAAACGCAAATGCAAACGCAAGACATAGTAGTCAAGCCATCAAAAATCAAATTGATGGTTCACACGAGCAACACAAACGCAAGGAAATTATGTGTGAACTTAGCTACTGCGCATGCGTATCTTAATTTACTTGCATTTGCGTTGCACGTGTAAACATTGCTTGTGTTTGCGTTTGCGGTGCTCCTATGAACCAGGCATAAGAAACTCTACTCATATTATGCAATGCTAAGTTTCAGAATTAAACCCGAGACAAGTGCACTCGATACCACTTTGCCAACCTTGATACTTGTGTCTGTATGAACACAGTTGTATTAATGTCTGCTCTTTTTAGAACTTCTTACTTCGAGCGGCAGCACATCCCAAGCTGGCCCAAGATGAAATGTTTTTAGGATTTTTAAATCAGGTGAGAACACTGCAACTTGTACGTAATTTATGATTTGGGCATTACATGTGATGTTAGCAGTATCATAGCAATATATAAGTTTGTTTGCTTTGCTTACTAATGATAGTCCAAATGAGCTACTTGTATAAAATGATAACCTGTGCCCGGTTGTATGAAGGGTGCATAGCGCAATCCGATAGATAATCTTATCTAGTACATAAATTTATTGGATAACAGCACATATTGTTATCCACTGGATAACGATTTATCCATCAGGGCTCGGTTGTACGAAGGGTGGATAGCGCTATCTGGCAGATAAATCCTTATCTAGTGAATAAGTTGATGTGGTTATCCAATATAAATTTATCCACTGATAGGACTATGGAGGCTTCGTACAACCGGGCCCAGGATTCGGTTGTACGAAGGGTGGATAGCGCTATCTAATGGATAAATCCTATCCAGTAGTGGATAACAATATGCGCTGTTATCCAATAAATTTACCCAACTGGATAGGATTTATCCATTGGATAGCCCTTCATACAACCGGGCCCAGATAGCACTATTCGCCCTTCGTACAACCAGGCCCAGATAGCACCATTCACCCTTCGTACAACCGGGCCCAGATAGCACCATTCACCCTTTGTACAACCGGGCCCAGATAGCACCATT
>NW_022261433.1:83679-104604 GCF_009602425.1 Actinia tenebrosa | reverse complement strand
TCGTTCGTTCGTTCGTTCGTTCGTTCGTTCGTTCGTTCGTTTTGCTCGTTCTGCTCGTTTTGCTCGTTTGTTGTTTTTATTTGTCGTTTTTTTTTCTTTGCTCGTTCATGTGCCTTTTCATTCGTCAGTGTTTGTTCGTTTATTTAATGTATTTTTTGTTCGTTTGCCTATTTATTTGCTAAACTTTTTTTTGTTCCTTTTGTTTTGTTTTGTTTTTTTGTTTTGTTTTTTTTTTGTTTTGTTTTTTGTTTTTGTTTTTGTTTTTTTGTTTTTTCTTCCATTCTTTCTTTCTTTCTTTCTTTTTTCCCTTATCTTTTTCTTGTTTTCCTTTATTCGTTTTTCTTTGTCCACTTAGAATCACTCATCATTTAACATTAAGTTTTAATAAGTTTTTGTATCCAATCCTAATTCAATTTTCTTCGCATTGCATCATAACCATCCCAGGAGCTTTGTAGAAGAATCTTCTCAAGACTTTGAAAGATTTAAGAGACAAGAAGTAAAAGACGTGAAAGCGATTCTATCAGCGCACGTCAGGACTCAGATCAAATTATGTAAATTGGTAAGATAAACAAACACTGAACATTCTGATGAAGGCTATCATCACTAGTTATAGCCGAAACGTCATGTTTTTTTAAAAATTTGTTTCGTTTTTTTTATCGACGCGTTTTATCCGTTATCTTACATTTAATCGAAAACACTGAGCATTTTTATGGACGCATGCATTTGAAAACGAAGGACTTTGCAAGAACACTGACGTCATTTCATCGGCGCGTTTGTTTGGCGCATGCGCATATCATGATCAAAGCATGAGGGTGACAATGGAGTTTAGTTTACTGACAATCGGCCAAAAAATAGTAGTTAACTGACAAATAACCTAAAATTAGTGGTTAACAGTTAACTGACATTTCATTATTTTGGTTGATTTTATGTCTAGTACTCGTAATGTTATTACAGTTAAATGTTATTCGGCCGAAAAAAATGTTGTTAACTGACAATTGCGTAGCACCCTAGCATCGTATCTGCGATCGTATCTGCGTTTATGATCGTTTATGTGTAGACGTGGGTTAAAACTAATAGGTTCTTTTTAGGATTCGATAAAATTCATGTTTGAGTGGGATTGGATCATTTCATGCTGGACTAGTTACTCAGATTAAAAAAAAAAGTAAGGTCAACCCCCTAAAACTAATACTTCATTTTTTTTCGTCATTTTAGGGATTATCGACGTGGGAAAACATGAGAGAAACAGCACACAAACTTTAGATCCATATCATTATACTATTTGATCAAGTTTTGTATTTAACAGATACTTTTTCCTTATTTCTGTGACATGAGTTAATGAAAAATATTTTTAAATTTACAGCCAAACTAGCTCATGCGTTCCTATCAAGGTTCAAAAATTCCATTTATTATTCGAAAATGTATTTCAATCCCGCTTCGAGGCTTGCATTAATAAAACTAAAGTTGCGCGGAATTTGAATTCTTGGCTCGGATTAAAAGTTTATTTAGTTCTTCACAGATTCGTTCAAAGCTAAAATTATTTCTACAATTGTAGCTACCATTTTAAAGTTACTTTTTTGGTGTGATGTTTTGTTCAAAAAATCCTTTCACAGATGAACATTTTGATGTTTCGAGGTAAAGACCGGGATTGAAAATTACAACGTTCTTTTTATTTGTGCAAGCTTCAAAGCAAGATGAAAATCAAAATTTTAATAATGAACTGAATCTTTTAACCTTGATAGGAACCAACGAGCATGTTTGAATGTGAAGGAAGAAAACAAGTTTACTTTTACACGGTGATGGACGAGCGGATCAAAAAAGTGCACGTTACATTTACATGGAACTGTGCTATTCGTACGGCAAGCGTGTTTTTTTTGTATATGTGTGTGAGCTTGGCGCCAATCTCGTACCCAGAGCCTGCGTTTCTTCTGGCCTGCGGTGAAGAACGAGGGCTCTGGCATAATCCATTTTTTGGGACAAGGATTTCTTGGACTTCCGGTATAACAGCACACGCGTTTAAAGAGTTGCCAAAAATTAAAAATATTTTCCCCCCCGATTTTTAATTCGTACTATGATTTTTACTTCGATTTTGAGTTCGATTTAATTTTTACTTTGCTTATTTTGATCGGTTATATCTCACTTTCCGAAAATTGCGCGTGCGCCAAAATATGGATTATGCCAGAGTCCTCGTTCTTCGCCGCAGGCCAGAAGAAACGCAGGCTCGAAGAAACGCAGGCTCTGGGTACGAGATTGCTTGGCTGCCTTGTGGCTCAGCTGTTTTGCGCATGATCAGATAGTAGAACCTCTGACGTTATCATATTGATCCGTTTTCGTGTAAACAGTACATACGATTTGTAAAGATAAAAAGACTGCGGGCCGTACATTTCCTTGTCAGAGGTATGTACTGGTCGATTTGTTAGACACTTAAATTCACAGCAAGCCACAGAGGTTTGGAAAAGGGATTTTTAATGACTTTATTGAAATAATTATAACTGATACAAGAGACTCAAAATACGTCAGATTGAAAAAATTTTCAAGATGAAAAAATCATGCAAAATGTATACTAATGAACTACAAAAAACACACCCGCAAATAGCGATACAGGAAAAAAAATTGAATAACCATAATTAAAAGTTATAAATAACTGATATAAATAAAGTACGAATGTATATTTTTAGCATGGCATTCTCTTTCACAGTCATTTTCTCCTTACAGAAATACGCCTTTACTGCGTCTGTAAAGATGGATCATTCGCTTAATCATAATCTTGATGCCTTATACAATTAATACTAGATGAAAAGCAGGAAAAAATTAATAAAGTTGAATTCTTTGTGACATATGTCTTCCCATGCGCAACCGTTAAACAAAGAAATAATACTCTAGGGAAAGACACGTGGTCTCAAATGGGAAAACATTACGCCTGAGCTAAACAAAGAAATAATACTCTAGGGAAAGACACGTGGTCTCAAATGGGAAAACATTACGCCTGAGCTAAAACTTAAGGTCTATTAGTGTGAACGGATGGAGCCCGAGACGTTCGGGTTGAAAAAGTATATACTAACTGAATAGAAAAGATTATTCATTGGGGATATAAATCAAAGATTATACTTCTCCATTTGTCTCACAATTGTGGCAGTTGGGAAGACCGCTCGAGAAAAGTAAGATGGTTGGTTATAGCGAGCGTCTTTCTTAGAACAGCCCTTGTGTCTACGTATCAACCTTAGGGCTGGGCACCCATATGTAAGCTCAATAAAATAGAAAAGGTTATTCATCGTGGATATGAATCAAAGATTCTACTTATTCATTTGTCTCACGAATGTGGCAGTTGGGAGGACCGAGGCGTTTGGACTGCTACTGCTATTCGTCATCAGGCGCGGTGATGGTGTAGACTGGAAAGCGAAGATGGTCTACATAGGCACTTTTCGAAGACGAATGACGTCTCATCCCCCAAAATGGCCTCGCGATGAAAGCCAGTTTTTTCCCTCGGAATAGCTAATAGATTCAAAATGGCGAATTTTATTTTGAATTGTTGGTCGCGTAATTATGGGGAAAAATATACATTTTTTTTCATTAAACAGATTTTCTATTCGATCGTAAGATGATTAAGCAATGCTTGGATGGCACAAGTCTTATTCTGGCCTCCGTTTTGGTTAAGGTCGGGGGGGAAAAACCGACTGCCCTGAAACGATAGCTCTTTTTGAAGTATCCGCCTCCAAAATATTGGAGATAAATCGCATGATAACTCGTTTTCCAAACTAGTTTTTCCGGATACTACGTCACTTAAGCATGATATTTCTTTGATAACAATAATAATTAACAATAATAATAATAATGGGAGTTCTTATATCATGCGCATTTCAAATATCTCGATGCGCTTCACATTTATAATCTTTAAATCTTTGATTTGATGAGAGGTAAATTATGTAAAAGCGAATAACCACCGTGTAACAACAAAAGAAAAGCGACATTAAATAGTCCTTCGTGGGCGATGGAAGACAGGAAAAACCGAATGAAATGCGCACCATGTTTGATCAAGGAGCGTCCGCATTTGTACAAAATTGTGTTCTTAAGCATATATAGAGCACTAACGACGTAAGACGAATTATAATGAAAATCTAAATGAATTTCATTTCAATCATATGAAATTGTTTTCCTTTTAAAAGGCGAAGAAAATCATGCAAGAAACAGGAATTAGACCTTTGCACATCAAAAATAGTCAAAACTACCAACTACGACTACCTCCAAATTGCTTGCCATAGTCTGTTAATTTTTGAGTACAAGTTTGAGTATATTCCGTTACTGACATCGTACATATCTCACCACACGTACAAATCCAGTTAAAGCTAGGACTTTGGGTTTGGCTACATTGAGGAGCATAAGCGTTCCATTTTCTCGCTGTTCGACGAGGTTCCTGGCGCTCGTCCTCTTCCATTACCACAGGATAGAATGAAGATCTCTGTGGTGGCTGCCCTCTTACGCCTGCCTGCAAATTCGGTTCATGACCAGCGTTTGATTGCTTGTACCCTGCATGTTTTCTTCCCACGTTCTGAGAATGTGAAGATGGAAAATTCTGGATTAAGTTTTTCTTCTGGTAAAATTGAGTGAGCTCCAGCGTAGACAACTCCTCTCTCTTTCTTTCTTTCTTGTTTTTTCTGGTGTCAGACTCTGGAGTCGAATCTCCTCTGGTCGGGAATATCTTGGCATTTTTCTTCCGATAATACTCACACAGCTCTAGCATGGAAAGGTGGCTTAGATCTGGCTCTGGCTCTGCGTTGTAATTACCTTTTTCCATTGTAGTTCTGGATAGTCGTTATGTTAAAAGAATGAGGACAAAACAACAATCCTTGTGTCCCGAGTAAGAAATTAACGCCGTTATAAACAACCTGAACAGACCAAGAAGAAAGTGCTCACGATTTTCTTTCAACAGAAATATTGTTTTTAGTACCAAGTGTTGACACCTTTTGGTCACGACTGTCAATGTTGTCGTGAATGTCGTCCAGCTATATACGTCTAGTTTTGGACAGAATTTTTTTGTTGGTTCCATTCAGGCTGCTAATACACGCAGGCTATTGGCACGTGTTTTTGTGTTTTCAACATGTGACATGAAAAAAAAATACACAACACGTGACCTTGAAAACTGATTTGTATTTTCCAACTGAGGTCATGGAAAAATTCCAGGGTCTTGTGTCAGAAAAATCGGTTCCGTGGAAATTTCATGATCATTTTATTTTTATGGAGGAATTTATAGTTTGAGAGGTGCTAATTCGAAAAAAAAGCCGATTTTTTTCAAAAAATTGTTTTACTTTTGAACGTTCGATTTGAGCCGACGACGTGCGCGCGCTTAAAAACCGCTGAATAATCTTCAAGATTTTATTGAAGAACCATACACGTTTTGAACTTCAATTTCAAGAGGCCAAAACTCTCCAAATTTTGCACAGGACCATCTATTCATTTTTATGAGCTTATTCGAATAAAAAACCTCTTAACACAGTGGCGGATCCTGGACATTAAGATGGGGGGGGGGGGGAAATTCATTTTTGTAAATCTCGGCACAACAATAAACGCTCTCTTGCATCATCATTTTTCCCATGAGGCACATCTCTGGCCTAGGGGCGCCCCTGATAAGGATAACCTATCCACCAGTCCCATTTCATATTAAATCTCATGAGTTAGTACCATACTTTTATTTATTTTTTTCAAAAAATATAAAAATTCCAAGGTACCAGCCGGTGTGTGTGTGTGTGGGGGGGGGGAGTTCATTTGCACCCAATGAACCCCCCTAAATCCGCCACAGTAACAATCTAGGTTTTATCATTTTTTTATTTTATTTTTTTTAAAGAAAAAGTTAATTGTTCGACTTTATGAGAGTTTTTGAGAGCACTTAAAGGACGAAATATGAGAAATCCATAATTTCTTTGTCTTTTTGTCAAAATATCCACATATTATTGTAGAATGATTAACTAGCCTTCATTTTGCAATCATAGAGTCTGCAAATAACTTTTATCTTATGAATCTTAATTTTTTCCTTATCAATTCCAGTGGCGCAATTTCTGCTCCAAAAGCTCGCGCGTAGGCTGCCATTAAATGCTGATTATCTCGAAAACAAGCTCGAGACACGCAATTTTTCTTTCCAGTTTTGGAATCAGCATTAAATTTCAATTCGGAAAATCGAAATTTTATAAAAAGTTTAATTTTTTTTCCGAAAGTAGGCGGCAGTCACCTCATGGCTTGTAGAATCTTGGAGGTTGTTTTGAGCTTGAGGACTTATTTTGACATGTTTTGACTTAACGTCCGCTTGTTGCCCTTCAGTCAACCGTTTGTTTGCCTCCCAGCGACTCCAAAAAGTCACATGATTGATAGTAAGCAACTGATGTACTGGTAGAAGAACCTCACAAAGGTCTCGAATAATTGGCTCCCGTAAATCGAGAATTTCAAGAGGAAAAGTGACTCTCAGTTTTGCCAATTTTCTCGATTATTCTGATTGGCTAGCATTTTCTCTCAAATCAGCTTAGCTTGCTGCGCATGTATGTCACGAACATCTGTTTCAGTTGAGCGAAACGTTGCGTGACAGTATCTTATTTCATATGTGAATATTTAGACACTAATTCGAGGCTAACCCTGGGTGAAATAGGTTGCTATCAATAGGCGTCACTTCCGGTAATAGCTCTTTTTTGATGGCTTGTAGTAGAATCCTGGAGGTTGTTTTGATCTCTTGTTTTCTGGTTTGATGTCATGAAAATAGTCAAACACAATAGTCTGAGGACTTATTTTGATATGTTTTGACTTAGCATCCGCTAGTTGCCCCCCAGTCAACCGCTTGTTTGCCCCCAGTCAACTCCAAAAAGTCACGTGATTGATAGTAAGCAATWATTCTGTAATATATGCAAGGAACACAGCGGTAATTTGGACTTTTTCCAAGTTTGCTGTCTTAAGGAAATGACATGTGGCTTAAAATAGAAAGAAAAAACATGATTTACCAGGATACACCATCTGTATCAACACGTAATTAGGTGACTCACATTTCATTTCTACTTTTTGACTTTTTTCTCTTGTTATCTAAACAATGAGAAAATTCTAGATTCCAACAAGCCCACGCTTCCTGTCCCCACCCTGCTGAGTGCTCATTTAACCCCAATACGTCATCACAACGATTTCTCAATCCTCGGTCCCAGTCGACACACCAAGTTGACAATTTCAAAACATGCGTCTTGCAGCCAAAAACTTGCCTTAAATTTAACCCCGAATTCCTCGTCTTTAATTCCTACCAGTAGAAAACCTTGGATTCAAGCCATAAAGTGCATCCTAAGGTAAGGTAATGCATTCAATCTAGAGAGATCGGAGAAAAAATTCGTAATGTTTTTGGCGCTGTCAAGCAAGGTTTCCGTTCTGAGGTCGTTCCACACATTGATGTAGGAGGCGCTGGAAATATTTCGGGTCACTTGGGTAATCAATTCTCGATAAAAAAATGTGTAGCGGAATAAAAGGAGGTAGACTTTTGAAACTTTAGTCATAGTGATTTACATTTCAATTAGAACGGATGCTAAGGATTGTTGAGAAAAAAAAATTGGGTTAAAAAAGTTGCGTCGAAGCAAATCATCTCGTCAATGGCGCCGAAGCCGACTCATGTTTTGTAAGTAAATGATCATGATTGCTCATTTGCGGATCATTATATTCATTAAGAGCGTATATTTCTTGATTTAAATATTCATATACCGGTGTATTTATATTTGGTCTCAAAGGCTGTCATTTTGTCTTTGAAATCGTATTCTAATTGGCCCGATAAAAAACCTTTCAAGTGATCAAACCATATTTTTCTATCTGTGGATTCCATCTTCGATTACAAGCCACATTGAACGAAAAGAATTCTTTTACACACGATGAATACCTCGCATTGAGATCGTATACGATTGATTTTCCGTTCAAAAATGCTTTGTAAATTGAAGTCGAGATGGAAAAACAGGTCTAGGTCTGTATAATCTTGAATATTTACATTTSTTCGTGAAGAGATCATTGTTGCTGATTGATTTTTATAAACATTTTTATTTTTATTATAAACTGCTATTGTGCTGCTCCATAATCACGCTATTACAATCTTAAAATAATTCTTAAATCAAAAAATGTCTTCTTTATTTTACTTAAGTTCTGTATTTAGCCTGAAGTTTGTAAATAGTCGAACCAGATTTTTAAACTGCTTGTTCCTTTGGAAAGTGCTCGTGAAAGCATTTTGCTTGTATGCCTTTATTGTTTGAATAGTCACGAGCTGTTTCAATTTTGAAATATTGAACACTATTTTTACAACACTCCACTCCTACTTTTCCATTTTCAATATCAAAACAAGTGTTACCTGAAATGCTATAAGGCACCTGCGTTCAGGAGATATTATATTCTACATGGCTTTGCATGCTTGAGGTTTAAGCATAGTAATATTGAATGAAAATCACTTCGTGTTCTCATATTGGTCAAGGTTACATAAAYGTATAATAGCAGTCCATTTTGTTCTTTGCTGTGGTAGGCGTCTGTGGCATTCAATAAGTTTAAAAAAGCCATGATTTTTATCGTATACATATAATAAATGAGGTTGATGGTGCATCTATGGATAATGTTTTCTTTCCTTGCCTTCTCCATGAATTATCATTTTGGTATACAGTATAGTTCTTGAATGAGAAGTGGATTTTAATTTTAATTTTCGAGTGTTCTGAATGCTTTGTTCCAGAAAGCCAAGTTCTTTTGTTTGTGTGATATAATGTCTCTACTTAACCAGATCTGATTTCAGACTTAGAAATTAATACTTTGAATGAAGTAAAGATATAAAGATATGATTGTATATAATAATATATAAAATAACTTGCCTTTATTATGATATAAACTCCTATAAAATGCAGACCCATAAAACAATTGAAGCACAATTTCACTGTTCCAAGTGTGCCCACTGTACCCATTGTACCCTGCTGGGTAGTAGCTGTGGCTAATGAAAATTTAGCTAGAACAAGATTTTTAAAAAAATCAAAAAGTAAAAATAACAATAAAAAGAAAGGAAATTAAAAATAAAAATAAAATACCCTATAGCTATTCAATATTTTTTTATATATATTTCAAATAATTGATCTTTTTTTGTTCACAAAATTGTCCTTATATTAGAATTGCTTCAAGATTTATTGGTTTTCCAATGAAAATTATAAAAATGTCATTTCCCACAGGCAAGGTTTTTTTTCAGTCTAGAAAAACCAAGTGTGCTTTGTACTAAATTGTAGTCTTGGTTGGTTGGTGTTGATTATACTTTAGACAAGCTGAGTATTGAACTTATGGCCTAGTGACACAGTTGAGAAAAAATACTTAATAAACATACCCCACCAGATTGAAGCAAAGTTGACCATAGACCAACTTGAAGTGTCTATCACTTTACTGTTGAGGTAATTTAAGATGGAATACAAGTTGAATGTAGTGTACTGTCACATTTTATGAATCTCTTCTTGCTTATTTTTCTATTCAGATTAAAAGTGCCTTCAAATATGAATAACATTAGCATGGACCCAGAAGAACAATTGCAGCATGAGGGGGTAATAGCACCAAGTGAAAAGGCTGATGCCACTGATGTAGCACAAGTAGAAGATGTTGACAAATTGGGAGATAATGGTGATGGTGATGATGAGGATATCGATAAGATGTTGAATGAGCTTCAAGGGTTTCAAGAGGTAAGCTAAGAAAAATACAAAAAACCAGAAAACCAGAATAAAAATTTATTAAAGATACAGTTCTAAGTCGTATTTATAATGGAGGTTCTTCTATAGCGCATTTCACAATGTCTCAGTGCACTTTACTCAATGCCTATTTCATTCTCTGATTTGAGTAAAGTATCTAAAAATGTTTGCATATCATTTCATTTTTCAAACACTCTGAATTATTTGCATTTTCAAACAGTATATTTGAATGTGTGTGTTTTCACATGTTACTTTATTTAAGAGACTAAAAAACTGTACATTTTAGATACACAATATGTACTCTGCTTATACACACCTCTTTAGTTTGGGCTAAATAAGTTTTGCCCATTTCACACCACATGTCATTCCCTTGAGTATCATTTCTTTGTTTGGATGCAAGTAAAACAAATAATCCTATTCTCAAAGGAATGACGCATGGTCTAGAATGGGCAAAACAAATGCCCAATCTAAATAGGTCTTTGCATGTTGGTTTCCTACATTTCTCTTGCATGTTCTCTATTTCAGCACCCCCCTCCCCTGTTTATATTAATGGCTCTCATTTAGCTTGTTTGAAAAGGCTTTTCTCTGTGTTCTCCAGTGTTCCTCCCTCCACAATTAACTTTTAACAAGCTAAATCCCAATTTGAGTCCCGTGCCCTGGTTGGCTTTGATTGTTTCAGCAGGCTCTGTAAAACTAATTTTAAGTGTATGAAATGAATACGGTATTTATAACTTAGTACAATAGGTTTAGTCCTTTTAATTCGATAGTAAATATAATGTTCTGTACTTTTTGAAAATTTTTAAAGGAACTGGAGCAGCAATCACAAAATGTCATCATAGATGACCAGAATGCTGACTTTAACGTAGCAACGCCAAAACCAAAACCTCTGGTAAGCTATTGACATCAACATTGTATACTTCGCATCTCATTAACATTACAGTGTATACCTGAAGACATATAGTTTATTTACCAGCCAGAAGTTTCAGATCTAAGGGAAAAACTAAGCGTTTTCAATCTGGACCGACTTTTGAATGGTAAATACCTTAATTTAATTAAGGTCTTTTTCACAAGATAATTTTTCCTCTGTTTTGCATTTTGTTTTGTTGTTTTGCAATGCCTTATTACTCCCCCCCCCCCCCCCCCCCCCCCCCCCCCCCCCCCCACTCCAACACCTCTATGTGAGTCAATCAAAATGCATGATTTTTTAGGATATCAGAACAGAAACAATAAAAACAAACAATAAGCATCTTCTCACCATGACTTTTGGTACTGGCTTACAGCATATTCATATGGTTGCCATAGTACTCCAACCCATAAAGTTGATTGAGAAATTAAAGGGGCCGGTGCTTGGTGGCTGTAGCCCCTTGTTTTGCTAATATTTTCATTTTCCCATTGTGCAACACCAGCCTGCATGCAGAATATATCAAATAAATTATATCAACCATTACAACCCCGGGGGGTACTCCCATATATGGACTATACGGGGATGATCCACTGAACAGGGTATGGTTTTCCAAGCTTCTTGTCATAAACAGGGTACACAATTTCACTCAAGTTCCAAGTTCTTCCTGAGTTTCCTGTCATATTCAGGGTTTCTAATTTTGTATTGACAGTTATTATAGTCATAAAAAAAACAATATGCGAGCTGACATGATATTGAAACAGGAACTCAGTGCAATTAATTGTATCTTTTGTCATAAACAGGGACCCCTTTCAGAATCCAACGGGAACACCCCTACCCAAATACTGGCGGAGTAACCCCCCGGGTATAACCACTCACTCTGTCCAACTGATAATGACATTTAAAAATACATTTGCCAGCCATGAAACCACAAGTAGTATTATAGGCTTTAGTCAAACCAATCCCTTACTTCGGTGACAAGGAACCAGCTCTTAGATGCACATTAACACTTACAGTAGAAGCTGGCATACACTTAGATGTCATTAAAAACCTTGACCAAAACTGGCTAAACTAATGAATGAATCTTTATCTTTTATTTCCAGGATGAGTTCAGATTTTCGATAACTGCAATGGAAGG
Organism: Actinia tenebrosa; assembly: GCF_009602425.1. Next base: position 92,870 of record NW_022261433.1, on the reverse strand, counting down.
TATTTAAAAGTTTCTTTTCTTTATTTCCCTCCTGAATTCCCTTGTTTACGGTTCCTGGTTTTAAAGTTCAGCTTAAGATGTGATGGCCATTGAGGTAAAATTGTAAAAACCTGTAGCATGCATAAAAGCTGTAAAACTTTGTCCATGTGTTGCAGTAGAAACTTGCAGTCATTGTATTTATCTTAAGTTATGTTATGGATAACGCTGTTGAGTTGTATTGAACTTTAAGTTGTAATGATTGGCCGCTGTACAAGTTATGGTTTGGTATTAATTCCAGGTTTTGTTGGTGTTCTTATTATTTTAGTGTTTTTTTAAAATTATTATTCTAGTTAAATGTGTTTTTTTTAAATGCTCATGTTGCTGTTTTTAGTGATATTGTTACATTTTGTTATTGATGTATTATTTTGTTAACATTTTATTAGTGCTGTTCTGGATGCGTTGTTGTTCCCCTCTGGTTATGTTTGGAAAAAAAGTGAAAATATTCAACTCATCAGCAAGAAACAAAAACTTTACCTATTTTTTCAAATCTTTCAGATCTAAATAATTGGTAGTTTTTACAGCCGCCGTGCTGGATAAATTTAACAAAAAATTCGTCATTAGTCTCTTTCGTTATATCATCCAATATGGCCGCCATGTCTTTGGTTATTTCATTCTCTTAGAAATGATTGCAAACCAGAATATACTTGTCAAAATTAGATWTTTTTTTTTTGGTATAATACATTCAACATTTTTAAGGACACCTACACTGTATTCACAAAGGGAGGTCTCTTAAAAGTTACCATTGAATGATACATCAATTCACAAGTTGCTACATACGCACGTTAATTATGATTGTAATCTTTTGCCCCTCGGGTTGTTGGGCATGTACAGTAGGCACAAAAAATATCTCATGAAATGTTCCATAAGTAACTCCACAAGCTTTTGGTCTAATGACGATTCCAATGGCAAGAGAGTGTTAATTCAAGTGCCTTAGACAGCTGCACCCTCTAATATTAACATAATGATTCTAGTTCGTCTAGTGTGCATATACCATTAGAATGAGAAAATTAACTAGCTATGAATCCGTGATAACATCAAAGCTTACATCAAATTTCTCGTAGAAATACTTTCTTTGACCTGAAATTATATTTTGTAAATGAGGATTACATATTCATTGTGGCAAAGTTTAATTTCTTTAATACTGTCGTAACCAATCAGTGCCCGCCACAAAGAGCCAGCCCTTGTAATCCAGTCTGAATAGGTTAATGGATTAAGGGAACCCTTCATGTTATGTTGTCTTGTGTTTTTTAATTATTTATTGAGCAAACATTGTCGACGACTTTAGAAAATCAACCTTATCGTAGGGATAAGATTTATCAGTTCATGTCTGCGTTGTTATTTTGATTCGGGTTACCCCCCTCCCCCCTCCTGTGGGTGAGTGAGGGATTGAACGAGTACCTAATACCCCCTCCCTTCGTGTGTAAGAGGAGTACATATTTAGGTTTCATGTTTACCGATCCACTCAGCGGGAGAGAGTCCATTAGTACTCTGTTCTTTGAGATAACACGGTCACTACTCGATGAAACTAATTGATAGTAACTTGCATTTTGTTACTGATAACAACGATTATTGGCTTCTTGGCCGCCTTATCAATCCGCTAGATCAACCATCGGCACTTCGGTTCTTCCTTTCTTTGCTCCTTGATGATTTTAATTGATTTGTATGCTTCGTGGGGAATAGTTAGAAGGTAAAGTTACAATATATCTTCGAGCACTACAAATTGGGCGAAGCTTGAAGGTATTTGCATCGCGATGGAGTACTGTCCAATCCGTGAAGGTAAACCATTACAATTCCTCACTCTGAAGGAATGTTTTTCAATCTTATCATTTATATTCAAAGTACTAAACCTACTACCTAAGAGTATTCAACTGAGTGTATGTCGTCTCAATCAAGCGTAAAAAACAAACATCTCTCAGCTAATTCTTTCATTTCCAAGCTCTATTTTATTGTCTTATTCTGACTATACCTGTGGTTCAGTTGCGGGTAGGTTTAGTGACAGGATAAAAGAGCCACGCTTAACAAATTTAGCTCGCTCGTGGCTTATTGTGACTAATTTGAGTTATTTGAAGGAACAGCGTGGTAGAGTATTTAACCGTCATGTGTCGTTATACCACAATGTTTTGCATTAAAATAATTGGGCATTAATCCTAACATCTGTAACTGAATTCAGAAACATTTTCAATAACTTATAAGGTCTTAATTTGCTATGCATAATACGGCGCTGTGAACTATTCAAAAAGTCTTTTGTACGACTGTACAAACTATTTATTTAATATTAGTATTCTATGTACAAACTCACATATCAAGAAAATCTGGCATAGTTTTGTTCTCGTTATCTTTTCACTCAACTCTGTTGTCTTTGTATCATCCATCTGGTAAAGACACTGAAGTCAAGCCTTCGTCAACATGAACCTTTCACATTTGATCTCCATCTGTTTGACTTTAAAATTGACTTTCATTCTAACTACTTATCTTTATTTTTACTGCTTTGTTTTCAGTCCTTTCAAAATACAATTCAATTCGGTCATTAACTTGGATTTTCCATTAATGCTTTTAGTTCTTATATCCGTGCTTTTTTTAGATGCCTTCAAGGCGGTGCATGTAAACTCGACTCGTCGATGACATTTTGAACAGTTTTTTGGCGGGCTTTTTCAACTTGATTCCTGTTTGGTCTCTTCGTTAGGTCAATAATGTTTAGTCAAGATTTGTGCGATAGTGAACGAAAAATGATTTAGATATTCTCTTTGCTGAACGAAAAATGTAAAAACTTTTATTGCAAAAGCAAAGGTTTTTCAATTTAAACGCAACTGTCAAATCCATGTAAACAATAGCCTGAGGGAGAAATAAAAGCTCAAAAATGCGTTCCAAAAAAAGAAGAAAAAAACATACAGAAAAAATCAAATATCTTTTGAGGAGAATCAAATTGTGTTTTTCTTTTTATAAGAAAATTCCAAATCTATTTCGCGTGAGTATTGCTGGCTTTGCAAATCTGCACATCTTCAGTTGACAAAGAACTTCCTCTTCAGATCCTAGCTTTTTATCGAGTTATTTACGTTGAATTTATTTTAACGTTTCCTGGTAAAAATGTCGCGGTTAACCACATATAGAGAATGGCTGGACACATTCATGGCTTTTAGTCATCGTTTAAAGCGTCTTTTTAATATTGATACTTATTTTATAAAAAAAATTATTCCTTTTCTGAAATTTGGCAAAGACATAAATAAGAGAATACGCACTAGAAAATGAGGATGTTTTTCTAAAGTCTCTTTCTCCTTTCTTTCCTTCTTTCTTCCTCTTCTTCTCCTTGTTCTCCTTGTTCATTTATTCTCCTTCTCCTTCTTTGGCTTTTGTTTTTTTTCTTCTTATTTTTTTTAGCAAATATAAAACAAGTTTTCCTTCCATAAATCACGTCTTCTATCCAGTGTTGAACGTCGAGCGTTGCATGACTCTGGGCTCGTATATTGCATGTTATTTATTAAATATATAAGAACTTAAGGATATTTGATACTATTGTGTCGTATTACTATATAGAAGAGCTTCAGCTTTCATTATAAGACCCTTCAGGTCATGACACCAAACCAAACCTTTAATTCATTCATTCGAGCACTTCCCTCGTGCACTCTTACCAAGAATAATACTTTCAAAGCCACAAAATAACAAATTCTCATTTGTCTAGCACATCGAACATAACTGGTTTTCCCTTATTTTTGTACAGTGTATTGTCCTAAGGTAAAACTAATGCTTTGTCATCTTGGATTGTTTATTATCATTTGCTAATCAATAGTTGTCTCTCAGATACTGGTGAAGTCGATCTCGATGCGTTACTTGAAGACTTATGCATAATGGAGAAAGATCTCAACTCGAATACTCCTATTACAAACAACACAGAACCGATTTTCTTTGATAAAAACTCGTTCTACGAAAAGCCAAACTCCCCTCTTTCTCCGAAAGTCAAGGTAAGAATTAATTCTTTGTTATGGCTACGTGTATCGACTGAGCTTGATAAGATCTAAATACCTCCTGGAAAAAACTGTTATTATACTTGAAAGAAACCGTGTTTGTTTTTGGATCTCAACATTTTGCCTTTCACTTGCTAATTAATTTAACTTTAGATAAATAAGCTACCAAAAATATCCGTCGATTCTGCTTTAATGAATCAGCCTGTATTGGCTGTAGGCCATTTAATTTGATTCCTCTCTAAACTGGCTTTGAAAACTTTTAACCTTACGAACTAAAATCTCAGCTTATCTGATTCAGTCTTTTTGCTGTTTGGAAATTTTGTAATAAGGAAAAAATTAGTTGATTAAGAGTTTTTCTCACTTTGAATATCCTCTTTGCAGAGTTTATTATCGTTACGTAAACAATACCATCCTCAAACAATCCTGATAAGATTTTTAGTTCTCAGATTTGAATGATATTATTTCCAACACGTGCCATAAAGAAAATTCCTTTTGTTCTACTGTATGTACATCTGTATACATATAAAGAAATACTCTTATTTTATTGTTTTGAACAGATCTTTTGAACATGCTTTAACTGTTTTATGATAATTAATATTTATAGCCACCGGTGCTTTCTTGTGTTTCTTTTGAATTTAGAAAAATTTAAAAAAACCTTTTTCACACTTTTCCATTCTTTTAGTATTTTCGAATCTAAAGCATTTAAAGTTTTAAATTACATTTTTTATTTTTCTTACACGTTTTTCATTGTCTAATTTTCTGATATTCTCATTAGACTGTTATGTCCGAACACAAGATTCATGTATTTGCTATTTCGACTCTTTGTTGTTTGCAATTCGGCTGTCATCATTGCATAAAAAATATTGAAGTTGTACGAAAAAAAGTTATTACATTCCTTTTAATATCTCTAGCTTTTTAGTTCATATTTACTTAATTTTATGTAAAAAATGTATATATTTAAAAGTAAGCTAGTGATTAAAGCATTTATTTGTTAATCTTGTAATTAAATTCAGAGAAGGAAATGAGCGTAGTACGTCGTAGGAGACTCCCTAATGAAGAGTTTCCGCTAAAGCTTCACCAGGGAGATTGCACGAGATTATTATATTTTTGTATTTTTTTATCTTTTAACTTAAAATCATATTTTTCCTAAATATATCTCTCTCCCTCCCTTTGACCTTTCTTCTCTTTCATTGATAATTTAAATTCCTTTTTTATATGTTCTTGAATTCATTTTTTATTTCTTAAAACCACCCAAAGTACTGTAATTTTGAATGTATAAAGTATTCTCAAGTTCACTTTGATATCTTGACAATTTGTAAAAAGCACTTTAAACCATTCACTCCCTCCCCAGAGAACTTGCTCTAAGGGCTTTTCAAATCGAAACCCAGCGAAAGCAAAAGATCGAAAATTTATCTTAACCAGAACTTGAATCCTTACAACTGAATTGTTAAAATCTTTGCTTTTATTTTATTTTATATCTTTTACGCCATTAAAACTATTTGGTATGCTAAAACACGGTTTCTGTATCGTGTTTGTATAAAGGTCTGCACTAACGTACTCAATGAATATCGCTACATTCCAGATGAATTTTCTCCTATAATCCACTTATCAGTATTTGCTAAGACACGCCAGTCGCCGGTCTATTACTTATTTCTTTCTTTATTAGATAAAAAGTGACATCTTGCAATAATTACTCAGATTTTACATCCATCTTAGAGTATTTATTAAGGTCAATTAGATAGCTGGTATTCCAGATGGGTTACGTTAGATATCTTCTTCGACAATGGTACTCTTTCATTCTTTAATGCAAGTTTCTGATGTTAATCCGGGACAGGTCCCAGCAGATGTCCGAAATCGTTTGGAAAGCGTTCAAGAAGAAAACAAAGAATTGACCCAGGTGAGTATGTGACACAGGGTTCCCACCACTGAAACTTTGCTATATCAACAATGATTGTTGGCATAGCAAAATAAAAGAAAAGCGATTGAGGGCGAAAAAGTGTAAATACGTTTACTATGAGTAGTAGCTGTATACTGAGGCCTTAGAAATTTAATTCAAAGCTTTCCTTTTCTCTCGCCAATTTCCCCACTACATTCTTCGTAAATTTTGAATTTACGCCAGTGGGTGTGACGTAATAAATATGGGCCATTAGTGTGTCGTTACGAAGTTATCAATTCTTTCATTTAGTTGTCTTTGTGCATCTTTCTCTATTTTTATTTGTTATTTAGATAAAGTTTCGTGGTGTCACACGAACGTCACGTCATTACTGTACCACTCATTAGAGAGTTTAAGATTAGGCAGATTAGATTCCCGTTTTTTCTTCCCGCAAACGTCAAACGTGACCACGTTTTCATCGTTTCCCTACGATTCACTTAACCTTTTGTAAACCTTCCCGACAAAGACACATATTCTTATTTTATCTACTACTTGGAGATCATTGCGATCAGTCCTTTTCACTAATTTTAAAGAAGTTTTTAATGGTCAACGTCAGTCGACCATTAAAGAATTCTTTAAAATTAGTGAAAAGGAATCACAAAAATCTCCAAGTAGTAGATAAACAAAAGAATACTTGTATTTGTCGAGAAAGTTTGCAAAAGGTAAAGTGAAATGTAGGGAAACGATGAAAACGTGGTCACGTTTGCCGTTTGCGGGAAGGAAAAACGGGAATATTAATCTGCCATATATTACGTCATTCACTTGATGAATTTCTTCTGCGTGACACAAGCGTCACGTCGGCACTTTGTCGCGCTTTGATATATTATACCCTGAAAAAGGACCCCAAATGGGCCTACGTTGTTACATTTATCAAGACGTGCTTGTTAGCGCTGTTGATTACATGTTTTTTCGCCCAATGTTTAGTTATAAATGAAAATATACGCCTTTGCCCAGTGTGTGGCCCAGATATCACGCTGACAGCCCAATACGTCGTGTACTTATTCCAATTGTAACCTTGTCTAGTCTATTACTCAAGATTATGTCTTACATGACGTATTACACCTATGACGTAATCCCTCTCACTATGTTGATTTCAGGAAGAACAGCTCGAAAAAATTAAAGCTGAGAAAATAAGAATCGCATTGGAGAAACTTAGAGCAGCCCGGGTCAAGAAGGTAAGATACGTGATAAATGGCACGAATAGAATAGTCGGATTTGCCTGGGCTTGTATGAAGGCGATTGTCTTCGCAGAGCACGTAGAACTTATCAACAGATAGATAAATCCTTTACGTGCGCTGGACCTGCTGCTTCCGATTTTCTGACCTGATCGAAAGGAATTTTCTGGCTGATCAGGAAATAAAAACTTGGAAACAGAATACCTTTTTACATTGGGCGTGAAGTTTTTCCATTTCAGAGATCGCGTTTCATTTCCTTGAATATTATTTCTTTTGTCCAGCGGTCATTCATAAAGAGATTTATAGATATGGTTGTTTTTAAAATAAAGAATCTTATTTCCAACTTTAGAATGGGAAACATTATGCTCAAAGTAAAAGGGTGCAATCAAGAGAAATGCTTTTTTCTTTTCTTTTCTATCAATCAATTTATTTATTTAAACTTTTTACAAAAATAATAATGCATATAATAATAATAATGATAATAATGATTATTATCATGGACACAGGTCATGTCATGGCATCTTAAGGTGTCCGTTAGTTTCTGCCGTAATTTTAGCCTTAATGCACCATGTCAAGGAAAGGAAAACGAATCAAATGGACAGAAAAGATGAACAGCGATGTTTTACAGTGCAAAATAAGAGCAAAAGAAATAATTTCGAATGATCAACCGCTCAACCAAAATGGCAGAAAGAAAGGCTATACTCTGGTAATGAAGGAGCTTTGGGAAGAATTGGGCTATGAAAACCTYGGTTTGACATGCCAGAATTTGAGAGACCAAGCATCAAGAATCGAAAAATCTCAAAACTCCACAAATATTACAACTTCAACACAGGAAAGACAAGAAATTGCGGGAATCATTGAAAATATTGAAGATGATGAGGGTGAATATGCGACTAGTCAACCAAGACCATCTACAAATTTGCATACTACAGCTTCAGAATCTCTTGAGACGCCTCATGACAATGGAAAAAACACCTCAAGCAAAATCCAGCCAAATTTACCTGATTTCAATGTCCTGCCCTCTCAGATTAAAGGAAAACACTGGGGAAACTTARCCTATGAWCAATTCTGCAAGGACGTAACTGATATCTATGATGAAATTACGCTTTTCAAGAGAAATATTTTCAATGTTCCATCAGGAAAAGCAGGCAAAAGTTTTATAACTGAGCTGACGTACTGGATTAAGCAATTCAACGGTGTCTCAGATTTAAACTCCATTGCCTTAAAAGCCTTTATGATACTACCATCGCTGATTCTACAAAAGCCCTCAGCGTCGTCAAAAAGCAAGGAGCATGTCGCGGCAATTGARAGGAGACTGTCCTTGTGGAAAAAYGGGGATCTATCAATCCTTATGAAAGAAATAAGATTCATTCAGAGCAGATTTAGCAAGTCAAAGAAAGCCAGATCAGTAGAGGATATCTCCAAAGTATTCGCCAAATTAGTCATGCAGGGAAAGTTGACAGCTGCTATAAAGATGCTGGATAAGGAGAGTTCATCTGGTCTCCTTACTCTAACGCCAGATGTCCTAGAGGAGCTAACAAAGAAACATCCACCAGCTGCTGGCGTGGAGAATGAATGCCTTTTGCATGGTCCGATCGACTTCATCCCTCCAAGTATTTTTGATTCAATCGATGAACAATTGATTTACAATTCTGCCATGCGAACAAGAGGCTCTGCTGGTCCTTCTGGGATGGATGCTCAATTGTATTGTAGAATTCTCTGCTCAAAGAGTTTCATCAATGAAGGAAAACATCTACGAGAAGAAATCGCTATCATGACCAGGAACTTGCTACGATTATCATATAGTCCCTCTCTTCTCGAGGGATATACATCGTGCAGGCTAATACCTCTTGATAAGAATCCTGGAATTCGACCAATTGGAGTGGGAGAAGTTCTTAGACGAATTATCGGGAAAGCAATTTCTGCGTTCTTTAAAGACGATATCAGAGAAGCAGCAGGCCCTCTGCAAGTCTGTGCAGGCTACACCGCTGGAGCGGAAGCAGCCATTCATGCCATGAGTGACATCTTTTCCGAAGAAGAAACGGATGGGGTTCTACTGGTAGATGCAAACAACGCTTTCAACAT
>NW_022261433.1:56395-76442 GCF_009602425.1 Actinia tenebrosa | reverse complement strand
TGTCCGAATCAGACTGAAAACTTGACAATTTACCATCTACCGGGCATCGTGTTACTCGTCTGTATCGTTTTATTGATAAACTACGGCATATGATCAAGGTGTTTGAGATAAAAACTGCGATTTTCGGAAAGAAAAATACTCGACAGGAATCCTTTCCCCGTCCGCCATTTTGTCAGGGCGCCTGCGATAAATTCAGCGGTAAACCATATTGCGCACTCTCAGTTGAGATTTAAATTAGCCAATCAGCGGTTTTTTAGCCGTGTCTCTTGCAACAGCATTGTTGCGACACAAGTTTGCATGAGTGTTTACACGGTGCAATAGAGACGCAAACAATTGCTGCAACTTGTTTCGCAACATTTTTTTCAAGTTACGCTGTAGGTTACATGCTGCAATGCTCCATGCAACTTGTGCCGCAACGCTGTTGCGAGACAAGTTGCAGAGAAAATTGCTCCGTGTAATCGCGCCTTTAGTCGTTAATATTTTCCTATGAATCTCGTGTGAAATTTTATTTATTAGTTCAACCTTAACCATGTGGGACTTTTTTTCACAGTCTTCCAAAGATCTCACGTGTTTAGTCAAGTTCGAATACGTCTCGCTTTACACTGGCGGCGCTCAGTTTAAGAAGAAGTTTAAAGCACCAACAGAACACTGCTTCATACTGAAGGTTAGGGAAAAAATACACCCCAAGCCATCCATTTATCGATATCCCACCCATCCATCCTTCAGCCCATTTTTACACCCATCCATTTATCCAGTCATCCATCCAATACTACCTGTTGCTCAGGCTTAACTGTTTGTATTTGTGAATATTTGGACACTGAAATAAGGCAAGCCCTGCATAAATGAGTCTGTGTTAAAGGAACACATCGAAAAAGGTCTTTTATTTATCCATCCATGCGTCTGTCCATTCACCCATCCATCCATGCATGCATTCATCTATCCATCTGTCTGTCAATCCACCCACCCATCCATCCATCCGTCCAATTATTTATCCAATCGTGCTTGTATTTTTTTGTCCATCCAACCCATGCATTTATTCATCCAAAATATCCATATATCTGTCCGTCCGTCTTTCCGTCCGTGCATTCATTTATTCATTTATTTTTTTGTTTTTATCATAGCACCCACAATACCACGAAATCGACTCCAAAGCAATCAAATACTTCTGCGCCGATGATGTAAAGTCTCTCCACAGATGGATCGTGTGCATACGATTAGCTAAGGTAACGAACAGACATCGTCGTTACCATAAGAAAAGCTTGGTTAAGTCGCGCTGTCGCTGATTCGTTTTCTGTTGTTCTTTGTTTTGTTTTGTTGTTGTTTTTTATTGGGGGGAGGGGAAGGGGGGAGGGGTTTCCTTTTTTTTTTGGTTTCTTTTTGGTTTTAAGTACTTAATTTATTTGTTGTTTTTTTTATTTTATTTGTTTGTTTGTTTTGTGTTTTTCAGTGTTTTTTTAAACGTCTAGTTGTATTTTTCTTCGTTTTGTGTGGTTTTTTGCTCTTTTTAAACTTTTATCTTTCTTTTTGGTTTTGCGTATGAAAATGTTTTTTGTGGATTTTTGTTGTTGTTTTTGTTGTTGTTGTTTTCTTTATATGAAAGCCATTTGAATTTCCCAGTACAATATACACAAATCAATATTAAAAAAACGTAGTAAAACGACTAATATCATCCTTATTTTCTGTTGCAGTACGGTTATCAAATGCTGGAAGACTTCGCCATGACACAAACAGAAATGGACCAACTAGCCTTCACACTAGACAAGAATAGATTCGCTAAAGCAGCTAGTTTTAGCGTGGGACAAAGCAACACTGAAGACACGCAGGTTGGTAAGAGGGGAAGAGGATTTTCGTTTATGTTTCGACGCTTTAAGAAATAACTTTTTTTAAAAACTTCAAAACTATGCAATAAGTGCAAAACAACCTGTGTAATGATATATAGAAAAGTTTCAGTTATGTTAAGGTGAAATTTTTACAACCACTTTCGAAGTTATTTACAGTTAAGTAACATGCAGCCCTTCCCTATTACACGCGCCAATCGTAAAATTTATCGTCGCGACAAAATAAGGTTTTGGTGAACGTCAATAAATGTTTCCATAACATTATCAGAAAACGCGAAGCTTTCAAGGGCATGTGTCTAAGGAATGTCATGGAAACGCCTTGATTGACGTCCACCAAAACCTTGTTTGTCGCGTCAACAAATTGTACGATATTGCGCGTGTGATTGGGTTCGCGCTTGTGATTAAGAAATGGGTTTAAGGTGGAAACATTGCAACCACCTTCAAAGTTATTCACAAAATATTTCATATAATTTAAAAGAGTGTACATATTTCTTGTAGTTGACTCGAGTATTAGTTGGTGCTGTTGTATTTTATGATAAAAGTGAGGTTTGTATATTTTATTCGAAGAGCTAAAGATAATTAACTATTAGCTGATTTTGATAACGAGTATAGCCAGGGGCCTTTAAGCTGGTCGCTCTTCCTGGCTATGTACATCTGTAATTCATAACCAAGTCAGTTCAGCATGAGAACTACCAATTTATAAGTACAGGAATTGTAAATAAAAAGAGTAAGATAGACATTCCTGACTTTTTGATGGGCTATGCAGATTCTTCTACGTTCATTGTACCTAGGATTTTTAGGCTCGTATCACATACAGGAATTTTTAGGCTCATTTTACGAGCAGGACATTTTTGGCTAATACATGCGAGATATCTTATTTTTTCTCTCGTACGGCATTTTTAGGTTCCTACGTGTGGGACATTTTAGGCTCGTCTTAACGTACAGGACATTTTGGACTCGTCTTACGTATGGGACATTTTAGGCTTGTGTTACGTATGGTACATTTTTGGCTCGTCTTACGTGCAGGACATTTTTGGCTCGTCTTTCGTACGGGACATTTCAGGCTCGTCTTACGTATGGGACATTTTAGCTTCATCTTTCTTTCATACAGATCTGTATGATGAACACAAGCGAAATGTACCCTTATCGTAATCAAAGAGTTGAAAAAGAAATAAATATATTTCATAGGAGACTTTTAAGGAAGTCTGTCAAGTCAAAAAAAATTCTTACCCATAAATTCTCGTCGTTCCAAATTCCAAGGTGGATCGATAAGGTCAAAGCGTACTTGACAAGAATACTAATGAGATATGACGTGTTATCCAAACAATACACCACCTTAATTCCACTTCCTGTTCAATACTGACCCAGAATACCAACTAATCAACCAAGCATGAAATACTCATCCAATACTATATGAAAAAAGCTACAAAATCAAACCGAAAACAGTAGCCCTCAAAGTATATATACCTCGGGGATAGCAGCTAAATATCAGGCTTGAAGCTTAGCATGTATTAAAAATGTACCGTTTTAAAACTATGTAAACGATCTTAGGAATTTAGGTGATGTATTGTCCTGCCCTGAATTTCCTTGTAATTGTGTTATCGGCGTCTTATCTAGGGTGAGGTGACTCGGCATTAATGTGAGCAGATTAGATTAAGTTTAGAAAGTTTGTTTTAGGGTTCGATGGAATTCAGGTTTTAGGTGTATTTCATAGTTTTTCTACTGCATTAAAGCTTTATAGGAGAATAGACTCTTAGGCCTAGGGCAAACGTCGAACTTTCACATGCACCGAACTCATTAAAAACAATGGATATCAGGTGATAATGAGGCGGCATTCTTTGATGTAATTAAGTTCGGTGCATGGAAAGTTCGACGTTTGCCCTAGGCATTAGTGTCTTTGCCATGGAAATAAGATTCTTTGCTTGAGTTGTATCCATATTCATTTGTCTTCTCATGCGTTACCGCAAAGAAATGATACTCTAGGGAATGACAGGTGGTCTGCAATGAGAAGACTTTACGCCTAAGCTAAAGCGATGTATTTGCTTTTTAAATAGTGGACAAATTATGTATTTTATATTAGGTATTCCAAAATTTTCTTCACTCCCCTACCCCCAAGAAGTAATGAGGTAATTGCTATATTGGTAATTTCTAATTTCAGTAATAAAGTTTATTATTATTATTCTAAGACTAGCTGTGTCTGGAAAATGAGGAAAATTTTTGCTTGCTGTGCTTAACATTCTTACTTAAACAAGTGGAAATGAGTTTTCAATTGGTGTAGTGCAGTATCGCACCTCCAAATGATGATTTTGAATTTATAAATAGACTTTGCTCGTATTAAGCCATGCCTAACATATAAATCAGGATTACTAGTTGATTTATATTCAAATGCATTTATCTTGACAAGTATTAACAAACAAGAAAGGAAATGATACTCTAGGAAATGGTCTTGTGGTTGTAATGGGACAACACTGATGTGATCTAGAGAGATCTGTAGACAGGGAGTGAGGTCTGGGTTAGTCTCGCGTGCCGCGCTAAACAATTAGCAACCAGAACTCTATATTATTGATGTTATCTCAATTTCTGCCGCGTGTCATTCACTGGAGTATCGTTTCACAAGTCTAATATTAAATTAACATTTATACCTGATTGCACGAACGTTGTCAAAAAACAACAACAACATCAACAAGCAAATAGGATTATAAACAAATAGGAGTTGATTATTTTTTGAGTAAAATAAGAGTAATTTTTTTCACTGTTTTGAAGGTATAGACTGACCTTTTTGATATTACCTTGTTATTAAAAAGAGAGTTGACATGTGCATTGTGTTAATTATTTCACATATATGATTCAATGTCTTATAAAAAAAATATTTTATTTAGATAACCGATGCTCGAGACAAGGCAGTGAAAACAGCCAAAGCTCAATCTGACAAGATCAAGATGGCCATGGGACCAAAGTATTCAGGTTAAAAAAAACGATACCCCGATACCGACACTAGAGAAAAACGTTTGCGCATGCGTTCACTTCAGCACGCTTTCTAAGAATTTTGAAGAGTTTGAGTGAGAAAATAAATGTTTGTTTTCTCCAAGTATACGAAAAAGTTCGAGAGTATACTTTTGTCAGACCAAGATACTGTATTAACAAACCCAATATGAAAGAATTAGCCTTAAGTTTCAAGCATGGACACTCAGTTTTGGCATTTTGTGAAGTCCAATTTATCACGCATGTTTGAAAGTCAAATTTACTTAGGTTTTCACTAATTTGCATACGGATTCAGAGCATGCGCAGACGTTTTTCACTCGTGTCCCCGATAGCAGGTTTTTCTTCCGGGTTCACCGGTCCCCGGCAAACAAAGTGTTTCCATGGTGTTGTCAGAAAACATAAAATTTTACATCAGGGCACGTGCCTCATGTCATGTAAACGCCATGATTAGTGACGTCCGCCAAAGCCTACCTACTTCGCGCGTGTGATTAGGAAGCATTGTAAATAAAAATAATAATATTTCAAGTTGTTAACGTGGTTGGCTGTGTTATTTAGGGAGTCAAAGTTTCTCTGTATCGAGAAAGCAGTCAACAGAAAAGCGACAGCAGAAGAAGAACATTGGGAACTTGTTTTCTGATGCCTGGAACAAAGGGACTGAACCAGAAGAAGAGGTATAAAACATTATCGATTTGTGTTGTGCTTTTTAAACTTCACAATAAACATCAATAGAAGGTTCACTGCAGGCAAAAATTAAAGCAAGCGGGTTTTGCATGACAAAAGACAAATAAAACAGCTTTATCCGTGCTCTACTCAGTAATATAGCACGCAGGAAGTGACTTAAGCACAAAAGAAGTGTAAGGAGAACGGCTCGTTCTTCTCACACTTCTTGAGTCAAAGTGCTTACGGCGCTTCCAAGGTGACTTATTAGTAAACGAAGGTCGGAAAAAGCTGTTTTATTCGTTTTATTATATAGTTACTGATTTTATTTTGGTATTGAATTTACTTACGCAAAAAGAAAGACGGTCACGTCGACGGTCAGAATCTAGCAAGAATTCGCGCGCGCGGATGGCGTCGGCCCTGTGCTTCATCACTAATAAAGCACAGTTTTCGACCAATCAGCGCGCACGTACTATCCTAACTATATAACAAAATCAAATCTCCTTTTAATTTTTTTTTTTTTTTTTTTTATTCATTATTCAGAATGGCCCTGTATCTCCAGACACGCCCTCGAGTACTGGGTCTGGGATGACCCCAAACACCTTCGAACCCAAATCATTTAATATCGCGATCGATAATGCATTCAACATGGACAAAATATCCGAGGAGCAGCCCCCTCCTCCGCCTCCACTACTGCAGAATGAATTGAACGAAGATATTCCTCCACCTATAGCAAGTAAAAACAGCAGTAAGAGTAACAGTCTTGAAAGAAATAATATGGAGAATGACAA
Organism: Actinia tenebrosa; assembly: GCF_009602425.1. Next base: position 70,174 of record NW_022261433.1, on the reverse strand, counting down.
AAATACGGCTGATCAGACACAAATTCCGTCGCCAACTGAAGTCAAGTCAATGTTGGAAACTCTTCATTCCTCACCACCGCCATTATCAAGTAAAGGTGTGTCTATGTTACCGCACTCGGCACCTGCACAGACCACCGCACCCCCTCCCCCACTGTTGTGTAATTCTGCACCAGCACCACCTATAGCACGTAACGAATCACTACGTTCACCGTCAGGTTCATTTGTAGTTGCACAACCCTCGTCTTCCCCGCCCAATGAATCATTCACGGGTTCCCCTCGCTCTCCGCACGCTGGAGCCTTCGCCTCCTTTGGTGAACCACCTCTGCCTCCCCCACCGGTAGCGCGCAAGCCATCCAGGTCAAACAGCATTCGCTCTCAGCAAAGCATAGATGAGGAGCTCCCAATGACATCTGATGATTCCTTAGATGATGACTTGCCAGACTTCCCTCCCCCACCTCCCCTCCCCCAGAATAGTTCCATACCCCCTCCCGTTAAGAGAAAACCGTCAAGAAGTGGTAGCATGAATGGAAATGGGATAGGAAATGTGAATAAAAAGATAACTCGCGTTGCAGAAATGGGATCGACGGATTCTCTTGACAATATCCCGCCTCCTCCCCCCCTGGACATGGCAATGGACACCGACGTTGACCTACCACCACCTCCACCGGAGGCTCTTTTTAAGAACCAATTGGAGTCTTCCTTGATAAGATCAAACAGCGAAAGCCGGGATAGAGCCAATAGCAGTGGAAAGACTCCTCCGCCTCCGCCTCCGAAAACTAGTCGTCCAAGACTGACCAGCAATGGAAAAGGACAGCTATCTTGATACACTATAAACGACAATTTAATTTGCAAACAAACTACCTCGTGATTGGATTGGATCAAAAATCGATTTAGAACCCGATGAATGGTTGATTGACAAGGCACGTCATAGTCACGTGATTTCATAATCCCGAAGATTGGATTGGATCAAAAATTGATTTGGAAACCAATAAATGGTTGATTGACAAGACGTCACAGTCACGTAATTTCATGATCTCGACAAGGCATTTGAAGATAGCTTTTATAATACCACTTGTTAAAGCTGGAACAATCAATAAACCTTAAAAATTCAACGAAAATCAAGAATTATGCTTCATTGAAACAAAAAGCCTATAGTTTCAAAGTTGAAGAACGAAAATCTACAAGAAAATTATGAATAACGCAAGAATACATGAAGTAGAAATGGATACTTGAAGCGCTTGCTGTAGAGTACGTACAGACGTTTTAGATTCATATAAATATTAGTATATTATTAGCCTATTACTGTCTTTTTTAATGCCAGCTACCATTCAATTTAATTTACCAAGATTATTTTTCACTCAATTATTAGTCGTTAAAATACAGTCGAAAAGAAAATCTCGGCGAAGTATTCATGAAATCTTTAGTAGTTTTTAATTTATTATATTTTATAATTTGTACTAGAGAGAAGGTTTGTAAAAGGCAGTAACACACGATGAAGCAGGGTAGCAAGGCGCTGATACACTAGACAATTGCTGGCTTTCACTCAGCTGATAAAATATTTTGAATCTCATTATCTGCTCCACATGGTGGTCAAACACTGACCATCATGTGCTGAACGAATTCTCGTGATTCAGCTGATGAACATTCCGCACGAGGCAGGAAATAACGTCTAGTGAAAGCCAGCAATTCTTGGAGTGCAACCACATGACTCAAAATCCCTCGAAATATAAACAATGAAACTGTCAGCCGCCATGTTGGTTGATCTAACAAGAGAAGCTAACGAGGAATGCTTCGTTATCGTCAACCAACATGGCGGCTATGACGACAATGGTCTGCAAATTCTCTAGTAATTTTGTTGCCAGGAACTAACTTATCACATGAGAACGTTTAGTGAAAAACATCGTTTATTGTAGTTGAAGCGGGGAGACGTAATTACTTTTACACTGCTTCTCAACAATTTGCCGTCGCAAATAGCGTTTTAGTGGACGTCAGTCAGCGTTTCCATGACATTGGTAAACACATTTTTTTAAGGGCATCTGCCTATGGAATGTCATGGAAACCCCTTGATTGACGTCCACCAAATCCTACTTCGCCGTGACCACGACGCGCAAGCTATTGCGAAGGATTATATCTTCAGCTGTAAAATTATGCTGTATTCACATTTCGGATGGACCGTTAAATTTTGAGGAATTTTAATGTTTATATTTTTAAGTAATAAATAATCAAGTGATATATATTTTTGAAGGGATATTCTTATTGATTCAATATTTTATGGGGAGGTTTAGAATTCTCAAAATACAATGGTCTACCCCTAAACCATAATTCCTTGCACGAGATGAATCAGAATTTCGCTTTTAAAACATTGTTATTTCTTTGGCGTCTTTGTTTTACAAGGCGATACTCGAAAAGCCAGTTTATGGCGAATCTGGATCAATGAAAATGTCATCAGTTTCTTTGTGCACGGAGTTATGTTTATTATGTGAATAGTGTTGTTTTACAGCTGATAATTTGGTCTATTTCGTGTGAGAGAAATCGTATGGTACTGAAAATATTTTCACCGTTGACCAATCAAATTGCGAGCCGACCCACTCACAGCAAAGTATGGTCACGACACGGTATTGTACAGTTCTCCCTCACACGTAATTTACTCCACGTACCTGAAGTCTATTACCAATGTACCAATAATTAATCGAACAAGAATATACATATATATGTGCGTTCATTTCGTTTACGTTTCTTCGTTTAGTATTGAATCGATATGTAAGATATAACTTTGGATTGTATGTTAGATAAACAGGACACTGGTGAAAAACGCACTGCGCACGCTCGGAGATGGCATAGCGTAACTAAGGGCAACTTGTGTTTTTGATGCCGGTGTTTTGATTGTTTTACAAAATCGCAAAACTTAAGAAAAATGCTGAAAACTTAAGGTTGTCCTTTTCGCAATAGCAAGATAATTTCGATAGTGATACACAGCTGATTTATACAAAAAAACTTTTGTTTATACAAAGCAAAAATAATCTTTGAAAATGCCGCCACTCGCGGCCCGACGATTTGCAGATAATMACATGGTCGGATCCTATGTAAAGAAATCCAAAAATATGTGTAAAATTCCAAACCGAATATTCAAAAAATAGCCCTGTCGGTTAAAATAAAACCTACCTTTAGATGTGATCAATTGTTATTGTCCGCCATTTTGTTTTTTCTCCCAACGCATGCGCAGTGCGTTTTTCATCAGTGTCGATAAACAGCCATCCGTTCCATATAATCAACATATTATGTATAGCCATAAAAAAAGTTATCTAAATCTATAAGGTTTGGTTAGCCTGTACGTTTTATTGAATAAACTCTAGAGATTGCGAATGTAATCTGTGTCATTGAGGGTAATATATATATTATACAAAAAAAGTCTGTAAATAATTTGTTAGGTCTCTCCCTTGATTCAGGGGTTTTTCTCTGATTTTCCTCCTTCCGCAGAACCCTAAAAACCAATTTGATCTGTGAGTCTAGCCGTGCCCTAACTTAGATCAGCCCAGAGGTTGTTTCAGGGTTTAATCTGTGAGTTAGCCGTGCCCTGACTTAGATCAGCCTAGAGGTTGTTTCAGGTTTTAATCTATGGGTTAGCCGTGCCCTGACTTGGATCAGCCCAGAGGTTGTTTCAGAGCATCGATCTGTGAGTTAGCCGTGCCCTGACTTGGATCAGCCCAGAGGTTGTTTCAGATAGCCTGCGTCACATCCGGTGTTATCCAATGGAAGTTCACTTTAGAATGAGCAATGGCTAACAGCCAATCAGAATCTATTATATATAATCGCGCAATTTGCAGGGGGTCTAGAACAAGCTTTCTGGCGATGTTTCGCAGACGGTATTTACGAAGAAAATTCCGAATGTGACGCAGGCTAGTTTCAGAGCATCGATCAAAGTTTTTCGATCTAATTTTGGCTTGTTCCCTTTTGGCTTTCCCTTAGTTTCTCATACACATAGGCCACATTGAGAACACTGACTTCGTCAAACTTTTTGCCAACGATCATCATCCCAATTGGGTAACCAGTTGATGTATTTGGTGATGGTGCATTAATAGACAAGGCTGGGTGGCCAGTGACGTCAAACTGTGACGTGTTGGGATGTGGGATCAAACACGAATCCATATACTCTAAAAAAACAGAATTTAAACAACATATGAGCTTTGCCAAGTCATAACTAAAAAACAAGGTGCATTGTGGTCTAGTTTGAGTACCAACAACACTCTATATAGAGTATAATAAAGAATATGAAGAAAAATTAAAAGGTATTTTACTCAAATAGGCCACTGATATCATATTGCATCTTGTCCGATGGAATCTGATGAACAACAGCGAGAGAAAAGGTTCTCTCACTTATGAATAACACAATCAATATTGATTTATCCAAATTCATTTCCGCCATTTTGTTACTACTAGTATAAAATCTTGGTGGAAATAATGGAAACATGGTTATAATTGACCTTCATTCAACATCCTTTTATTCATTGTATTTACCTTTGAATGGGGCGTCTTTGTCGGGGAACTGAATGACTGTTTTAGGACATGTTGGCATAATGAGTACATCAAAACTCTTCAAAGCTTCATCGTAAGCCTTGGTCAGCTCTCTTCGTAGGTTTTGTGCTCTGCTGTATAGTACGCCATTGCAGGTGTCCTTCATGTATCTGAATTATGGAGCACACAAATCGATTCAAGATCTAGATATTCAAGTTTTTCGTTCAAGTCGTGCGTTCAAGTTTTGATTTCAAGTTTAAGTTCCAATTCAGATAATCAAATTTCAAGTTCAATTTTTGCGTTTTTAAAGTTCGCTTCCAGCTAAAAGTTCACTAGTTCAAGTTTACTACAAAAAATGAATTATTATACATGGAGAAGAGTATACCCACTGTATTGCAAATAGAAAGGACCTCATCGAGGTAGGACAGTGTAACTAATAAACATTAAATGGCTGGCTATTCGCAAATTGAAAAGTAATACTATAGGAAATTAAATTACACAATATAAACTTAATGTCTGGTCGCCAGGGAAATAGTTTTAGTTTCACGAGAGTCTTCTCGATGTTTCACGAGGCGAAGCAGAGGGAAACATCGTGACTCGAGGGAAAACAAAACTAACTAACTTCCCGAGGGACCAGACATTAAGTGTTTTGTTATATAGCAATAAATTGTACAATTGAGAAATATTGAGAAGTCAGTGTACGAAATAAGAACTTTATTTAGCAAGCTAAATGCATGAAAACTGACAACTGATTTTACAAATAAAACTCACTACGGTCTTGCATTTCTCTACCAAAAAGCGAGGAGAGTAGCAACAGCATTTTTCAGTCGTTTTTTTCCTATTTTCCGAATCCTTTTTCTTAATGAAAGTCTGTAATTTCTCTGTAGAAACACTGGAAAATCTCTGTTGTTTTGTTTCGCTTGCTGTTAAGCTTTTATTTGTACTGAAGATTCAAGCAAAATATTTGCTTCCGCTTTGTTGTTTGTTATTGGTGCAAAATATCACGCCATCAGCGTTTTCCGCGTTCTGATCACGTGGACTTGTTTATTTTCACGATTATTGTCACGTGCCACTTATAATTTCCCTACCGAGAAATAAGTAACTTATTTCAGATTTAGCTAGTGTCACGTGCATGGTCATCTTTCAACCAATGAGAGTGTTCGTTATATCGGAAAAGTTCGTAGCCATATAACAAATATTGAAAGAAAAAAAAAACGTATAATAGTTCGACATCGTCCGGCATCCCTTTCACAGTTCCCTGCGCCATCATAAAGGCCCGTTTACACAGGCGATTTTTTCGGCGATTTGAAGCGCGATTCTTACGGCGATTCACGTGCGATCATAAATCGCTTGTGTAAACTACCGGCGATTTTGAGGCGATTTGAGTTGCGACTTTCTCGCGATCTGCTGCGATTTTGAATTGGGCTCAGGGAACTCATTCAAAGGACATGAAGCGTGCCCCCTTAAAACGACATTTTTCAAATCATTATTAGACGTTTCAATTCATTCTTTGTTTCAATCTTCCCGAGTTGTTTTCAAAAATAAATTCAAATCTCGAGGACTATGGCGCACATTGATGAGCTGTCAAAAGGGTACTAAATTAGCCAACCATCGATAACAGTCGACCACATTCCAACGAGCCGGGACCAACTGATAAACACGGAGTCATACATGTTTGATGCAGCTCGTCGAAATTAAAATTTAAATTTGAAATCGAATAATTAATCAAATAATCCAAGGTATATAATCATCTATTGCATGGTACCTTGAAATAAGAAGACAAAACTTCAAATTCCTTGACAGATGATTGGGTTGTGTCTTGAGTCCTCGTGCGATTGCCTGTTGTAGATTGGTGTCATTATATGAACTGGACGTGAAGGTCGACCCTGCAGATTGCAATGAAAAAAAAAAAAAAAGATAAACCTAGAAAATTTCTTTTCAAATTCGATACGATATTCTCCCTTTGACCATTTCTGAGATTGGCTTGGCTAGGCAATCCAGTCCAACCCCCACATTTATGCAATGCTTATTACCATCAAGAAGTGAAGTCCCAGCGTACTCTAAGAACATGGTGCTACCTATCTTTCCTCCTGTAAAAAAAGGAGCAATCAAACTCTAATTAAATAGTAACTATATAATAAAAACGGCTTTTTCCGAGCTGCGTTCACTAATAAAGCACTTAGGAAGCGCCGTAAGCACTCAAGAAGATTGGGAAGCGCTCGCCTACAGCTCGTGCTTCTCCTTACACTTACTTCCGTGCTTACGTCGCTTCCTGCGTGCTTTATTACTGAACTGAGCACGGAAAAAGCTCTTTTATTTGTTAAATATAGCTTATATATATGTTAGACGCGCGCTGTGATTGGTTGAGAACTTTGCTGTATTAGTAAACGAACACGGTTGCTGGGACCATCCTCGCGCGCAGCAGACTTTGCAAAGAATCGTAAGAACGAGACTAAGAACGGCTCATTAGCAGCGCATGCGCATGGCACCTGTTCTTCCCATTCATCGATGGTAATGCTTCAATAAATAAAATACTAAACTTAACCAAAAGCATGTACTGGCAATCATTCCAATGCATGCGGACAATGGACTACTTCGACGATGCGGCGGCCATAAAAATAAATAAATAAAATAAATTAACTTTGTTAGAGGATAATACTTGACAGTAACTCAACTGATAAACTTGTGGTCCTCTGTTAACCATCTGTTGCCATCTTGAATTGAAAGGCATTATGGGTTATCCAAGGGGGCAAACATACAAAGCTTTGTTACAATAACGGCGTCAATGGGCATTAACAGCTCAAAACAAGAAAATTTGACAAGGCATATTTAATTTAAAAAACAAAAACAACAACAACAAAACAATGTACAGTTACAAAAGTAAGTAAATTTCTCAAGGATCGTGGGGTCGTCATTTCAACATCTTGGCTTTGTTTTTCCCCATGAACAAACTTAATGCCTTGCGATTCAAGGTGGCTGCCGCATCGTCGAAGTAGTAAATTGATCTATATGAACAATGTTCATACCAATTGAATGCCATGGAATCGATACTTCTTCGACTTTTGCTCCAGCTTCTCTTCTCAACAACTCGACTGCTCCTTTGACACTCTGGCTTATCGTCTCCTCCATTGAAGGGGACTCAAAGCCCTCCTTTACCAAACCAATTCTCATTCCTTTTATGTCTCCTGTCAACTATAACAAGATAAAGTTGGTATATGGGCGATCTGTATTCATACTTTAAATAAAAGTTATAGCATATCTACAGTCTGGAGTCCAAAATGTGTACATTTTTCGAAAACGCTTTAGACCTGCTACAACTACATGATAGAGATATTTAGAAATTGTTTTGATTAGCATAGGAAATAGCACGATCTCGAGTACAATTCGGAATTTATAGATACTACTGATGTTTTGAAAGTTTTCAAAATTGACCGAGCCTTTTAGGCGAGTCCAACTTGAGAACTTTAATTGGGACTCTACAAAGTACAATTTGGAATGTAATTGTACTCCTATTGTCCAATCAGGATCGAGTAATTTTGTTGAGTGTATTATAAGTCTACATAATACATCCAATTAGATAGCTTGGAGTTCCTCTTCCCTAAAACATAATTATAAGCCAATCTCAAGGGTATCGCCTTCACCCATCTCAGAAACAGTCCCCCAAACCCCCCTCCATCCCTCCATCCCCCTCCCTTCCTCCCGCCCTCCGTCCTTCCCTCCTTCCCTCCTAGCTTCCCCACCTCCCCACTCCCGTCTCAACCCTCTTCAAATTGTGACGACGTGGATGTACCGATACGATATTCAGGATATATACAGCTACTTCGAAAAAGGTTAAGAGGAGAACGGTAAATGGCGTTCAGTGATTGGCGATTGCACGACCAGAAAGAACTGTGGTCATACTATCATGGAGACGTGAATCGAATACCAAACGCATCAACTCGAGATCTAAAGCCTTCGCTCATGAATGTTGCAGGCGTTGTTTAGGTATTTAATTTCAGTCGTGCAGTGAATCGCCAATCACCGACCGCCATTCATCCCTTCAACCTTCTTCGAAATAGCTGAATAAATGAAGTTAAGTGACAAGCGAATAAGAAGGAAATATAACATTGTCGTAAACGTTTGGAACACGGTGTTATTAAAATAAGCTTCGTTCTTATTAATTCACTTCTCATTCCGCCTCTCTAGTGAATGTTCATACCAGTTTTGTGTATGGTGGTACAGTCAGATTACAGGGTTGTCTTGGATCCATGTCTTCATCTCGTCCGGTAATCACCTTTAGAAAACAAATTAGATTAACAAATAATTCGTTCATTGATATAGCACACAGGAAGTGACGTAATCACGAAAGAAGTGTAAGGAGAAGCACGAGCAGTAGGCGCTTTCTTACTGGATGGACCAAACGGAAAAACCTGTTCTATTCGCTTTATCATAGAGTAACTAATTTAATTTCGGTATTGAATTTATTTACGCAAAAAGAAAGACGGCCGCAGGATCTAGCATTTCGCGCGCGGATGGCGTCAGCACTGTGCTCCGTTCACTTATAAAACACAGCTTTCGACCAATCAACGCGCACGTACTATCCTAACTGTATAATATATAAATGCCTATATTGCAAGTGCTAGGTTCATTCATATTTTTATATTAAGGATTTAAAATCTACGGTGTATTTATGGCGGCTTTGCTTATTCATTTAAAAGAAGATGTTAATTAAAGTTAATTGTGAACGTTTGAAAAAAATATGAAACTATTCCCTTTTAAAACGGAAGTATAAGACTTTGAAGATGAGAGAATACATGAAAACGACGCCACATGATTTCCAATATCTTTAGGAGTTTTGCTGCTATGTAATTCAAACTGTTTATATTCGTCGATTTATTCAATTAAGTGAGATATCTTTCAGTTGGTATACAAAAGGTGTTGTAATAAGAAAGTGTTCATAATCTATGGGGTAGGGATTGTTATGGGGATTTTACATTTTGAAATGAAATTTAATCTCGAAAAGGTCTATATTACGGACACCTCTATATTACAAAAACCTCTTTATATATTACGGACCATAAATTATTTCTTTCTTACTGCACCTCTATCTTAAGGACTCTCCTATATTACAGTCCTTCGGTGTTCGTATTATAGAAGTTTCATTGTAGTAAAGCAGCCAAAAATAATGGTTCCCCAAAAAATCCTTTTATTAATTCTAATACCTCTAGCAGGAGAGCAGTGTTCCACACGTCTTTGGCCATGGGTCCAACATGGTCTATAGTGAAATCTATTGAAGCGATCCCTGTGTATGGTACAAGACCAAAGGTAGGCTTGAGCCCAACTATACCGCATGCTGCTGCTGGTGTTCGTATGGAACCACCTTGGTCGCCTCCTATCGCCATGTCTACTTCCCCCGCAGCAATCTAAACACAGGAAGTCCAGACTATATATAGTTATACATTATAAGGCTTTAAAGGGAAAATTTTAGATTTCATCAATCCCTGAAACAACCTCTGGGCTGATCTAGGTCAGGGCACGACAAACTCACACATCGAACCCTGCAACAATATCTGGGATGATCTAAGTCAGGGCATGGATAACTCACCGATCGAACCCTCAGTGAAACAACCTCTTGGCCGATCTAAGTCAGGGCACAGCTGTCTTAAAAATCAAAATGTAATTCAACCAAAAAACCCTCGAATCAAGTGGAAAAACCCGACAAACTCGCATGTGACTATGATGCCGAGCTCAGGAATCGACACAAAAGATGAGAGGAATTTACTACCACTACGGGGTTCCTGCACATACGCATTCCCCCCCCCCCCACCCGGATGGGGGATAAAGTAGGGGGAGGGGGGAGGGGGGTAGGGAGATTCCTGACCTCTGGTTAAAACTCACCAGTGCTGCACATCCAGAGGAAGATCCACCTGCCATAACTGGCCGACATACATTCATGCTACTTTGATGTGGATTCAGGACTGGTCCAGTGCAAGCAGTCAAGCTACCATCACTATAACAAAACTCCTCACAAGTAGCTTTGCCAAGAATCCGACCTCCGGCATCAAGTACCCGGGTTACAACTGTAGCATCTATATCCGGTACGAAATCCTCCAGTATCCGAGATCCGATCATCATGGGTACTCCTGCTACTGGGATGTTGTCTTTGATGGCAACCGTCTTGCCGTCAAGGAGTCCACTTCTTGTCCCTTGGATATCACACTTCCAGTGCCTTAGGTAGAGATCAAAAGGCAGACTTATCAAACAATCGTACGATCAAAATGAACGATTTAAACTTTACCAGTCAATCAGTCATGCAATCAGACAGTGCGTATATCAGCCTAGTCAGTTGGTCAGTCTGCCAATCGGTCAGTCTATATGTCGTCAGCCCGATCGGTCTGAATCGGTCGGTACATTAAATGATCGACCAAAAAATCATTCTGTATGTCGTCAGCCCGATCGGTCCGAATCGGTCGTTAGATTAAATGATCGACCAGATCATTAAGTCAGCCCGACTGTTCGGTCGGTCGGTCGGTAGATTAGTCTATATGTCAAGCTGGTCGATCAATCGATAAATCGAAAAACCAGTCAGTCAGGCAAATATGGAAATCAAGTGACTTAGTCAGCTACCGTCAATCAAGTTGCTCAGTCGGTCTGTAGATCGGTCGCTAGGTTAGTCAACCGATAGACCCCTTGCGGTATGTTATTTGGAATGCACCTCAATTTGGAGGACATAACAATAGGTTTCCAATTTTCATGATATTGTTATTCGTGTATTTCGTCCTCTAGATGAGATTTTTTGACGGCACATGCAAGGGGTCTGTAGACGGTTGGTGGGTCATCCGAACTTTTTAGCTGCATGCAGTCAATATAATGCATTCTCTACTTTCACATCCCCATAATCCTTTGCGTCTTTGGGGGGTAACCAGAGGGTAAAAACCCACTTATTTTGCTGAAGGCTGATAAGACAATGTTGACAATACCTTGTTTGGTATCCGAAGATAAAATGAAGAAGTAAAAAACAGAAAAAGATAGAAGCTTGAAGACGTTTAAGGTAAATTTTAAACATTTTTTCGTAAGTCAATACATTTTCTGTAAGACCAAAACTCTTGATGATCTGTACACGCCAAAATAACTTGGAATAAACTGATAATCAGTATTGTACAGATAAAAGCAGGTATAGTATAAATTCAATTAAGAAACCTTTCAATTTGGGACAGTTTTTTGATTGGTTACCCCCCAAAAACGCAAGGCATTATGGGGATGTGAAAGTCGGTATGTGGATCGAACAGTCGCTCGGTCATTCAGTTGGGGGTCAGTTAGTCTTTCACTTTCTATCATCTCATACATACCAGGCATTCAGAGGGTTTTCCTGTTTGGTCGGCCTGTATCCTGGTGTCCGAGGATACTTCACAGGGAGCTTGGGTTCCACCATATCATAAACATCTTGAAATGTCTCACTTATTGTTGTCTTTATGGTATCTACAATAGGCGGGGTGCGGGGAAAATAGGTTGAAGAGTTCTTTATCGATTTTGGAGAAAAATGGTCGAAAGAAACAAATTACGTGTAAAACAGAGAATTATATTTTTCTTCGAATGATTCAGGGTTGATAAAAGCTAGGTCAATAAAATACACAAACTGGACGACAAACTCGATGAAGATTCAATGTTTTGGCTGGTTTCAGGTGGTTTCAGGTGGTTTCACGTCGCTCCTTGCTTTAGTAACTACCCGAACTGGTGAGGAGTGAGTCACGCTACACAGCCATCTTAAAATACATTCATCAGTTCAAGTGTCTTCAAAAGTTAAAATAAACGACAATATTTCAAAAATCTTCCTATCAATGCTAAAAGGAAGTTTTTAAAAAACACAAAAACACAAGAGAAAATAATTTCACAAACCTCTGTATTCCTTTAGTTCTTCATCGTTCAACTCCAGTCCAATGTCACGCGCAATATCAGACAATCGAGTGCAACTTGGGGCAGGAATGGTCGTATCTCTAATCTCTAGTTCTAGGTAGAAAAACCAAGGGGGAAAATAATTAAAATCGGCAGAGTATTCCCTCGCAGTTCAAATATCAAAATCGAAGTAGTTGGTATTAAGGAATTAAGAATACCAAGAAGGGGAATATCAAATTTTTCCATCCAAAAAGAATAGATATTTTGAAGGTTATTGATCTCTGCAATACTAATTGAAAATTAGCCTGTGAGTTTAATTATATCAGTTTTCTGAGCAGTCTCACACTCGCATAAGCTTTATTTACATGTCGTACAGTAAAAGCTACTCACGTGCCAAATAAAGCAAGATTAATGTAAAACTGTCTAAGATATATCGTCATTTTTGAAACATCTTTTTAAGCAAAATTTGTTCCAGACAAAGATGTTTACCAGAATAAAAGAGCACTTTGACTTCAAATACAATAATCGTTTTGCTTTTTTTGGTCTTCATTTCGATAATATTAAGTTTGGATTTAAACTCTAAATTTAATAATAGGTTATTAATAGTGAATAAAGGTGCTTACTTGACATAACAGTAGTTTAGGCCTGTTTTCCTTTGCGACACCTCTTTCGTTTTAGACACAACTTCCGTCATACTGACCTATAAGGGTCCAATCTCGTATTCAGAGCCTACGTCTCTTCTGGCCTGCGGCAACGAACGAGGTCTCTGTCATAATGCAATTTTTGGCGCATGCTCAATTTTCCGGAAGTGAAATATAATCAATGAAGGTCTGTGTTGACTTCCGATCAGAATAAAAATTAGAAATGGGGAACATATTTTTTTAATGTTTGGCAAGTCTTTGAACGCATGTGCTCTTATTCCAGAAGTTCTAGAAATCCTGGTCTCGAAAAATGGATTATGCCAGAGCCCTCATTCTTCGGGTTAAAATTGTCATAGCTAAGTGCGAAAGGAAACGAAAGGGAAGGGAAGTAAACGAACATGAAAAGAAAGGAAATTGGAAAAGAGAAGGGAAAGGAAAGTTAAAAGAAAAAGGAAAGGATAGCTAATTTAATTATTTGCTTTAACATTGGTCTTAACATTGAGAATTAATAATAACAATATTAACATTCATTTATACCGAGGGCAGATCCAGCCAGATCCGCCCTTGTATACAGTCCACCGAAAAAAGACATTTACACATTTAGACTAAAAGATATATGACGTGTTTCATTATGTATTCTTTGCCTTGTGTGCGTCAGCCTGAACTTTAAATGTAAAATTCAACTCGTGAGTCAAAAATCCAGAATGCCCTGACCATTTAGCGAGGATTTAAGATGGAGAATTGGTATTTCAGC
>NW_022261433.1:33472-54923 GCF_009602425.1 Actinia tenebrosa | reverse complement strand
TTAATAAGCTAAAAATCTAAATTTTTTCTTGTTTTTTGTTTTTATTTTATTTTTTATTTCATTTATTTATTTATTTTATTTATTTATTTTTCTATTTCTGAATTATTTTAAGTGAACTTTATTTAGTTAGTTTAGATCTTTATTTATTTAGTGAGTTTTTAGGTTTTAGTGTGCTTGGTAGTTGGCTACGATTCCCGCCTTACTACCTTAAAGCTTAGGTCTGAGCATCCAGAAGTATATACTGCCATAATAATAATAGCATAATATAGTAGAGTAGGAATATAGAAATGATATATATAATCATAATAATTACTGAACTAATAATAGTAATAATTAACAATAATAATAATAATAATCTTTTATATACTTCACACTTTTAATACATTGTATTCACATAGTGATTGAATACAATCATACTTCATTCAATGCAGAAAATGAGACAAACAATTTACTAAAATATTTTAAGATTAGTTGAGGATTTTCTAAATGAAATTACAAGCAAGGCAGTTTATTCCCGACACTCAAAAAAGCTCTTTCCCTGTATGTTTTAAATTTTACAAAATCTATATCTATATATAGATCTATATTAGATGCGAAGATCAAAAGGAGCGAGAAGGGACATACAGGCGTTTGTATTATTTCTGTCTATATTATTTTACCAGAGAGAGAAAGATTCTAAAGTGTTGATGTGTCACACTTTTCAGTGTTAAAAATTAAGACGTCATGGTAGGTATGGCCCCGTACACTTTGTCAAGTAGTGTTTTGTCAATCGATAATATTTTTGCAATAGAAGCCAAAAATGCTTTCACATGTTAACCTATCTTTATACGCATGCTGGTTGTCTTATGTAATCCTGTTCGGTCCCAGCAATTTGGTAGAATAACTTCATTATCTAATACTCCGTATCAAAAAAATAACCTTCAATCAAATGTCTTTTGAAAACAAAAAAATATTCACCAACTCGTGCTTTATACTTTATTCAAGTGTAAAGCAAGACGGGCTTTCGTCTTTGATAAACATTCTGTTTGCTCAGTTATTATTTATGCAGACAATAAAATAACTCTAGTAAGCTATTAAAACAATGAACCCTAATCTATAAACAATAAAGATAAGCTCTTGAGATTCTGATGATATTAAGTGTTGGCGGTATCCATTGAACTGAACAAAAGACCCAGGCTGCACACGAACGACAGACCTTCGTTTACGTTGTGGTTGCTATGTAATTCGATCGATAACAACAATTATTTTCCTTTTTTTGGTACGTCTTCCGGAGTATCAATCAAATTAAGTGCTTCATTTGTCGTTTTTTAGTTAGTTTTGGACTGGTTTTACGAAAGAGATTATCTAACTCTTAGCTGTGTCAAGAAAGGGTTTTTCGTTCAAGTCAAGCCAGTCCAATGAATTGTTTTAATTGAGATTTTTACTGTCAAATTTGTTTAATCATGATTACGAAAATCGACTTAAAGCATTCTTAAGATGTCTTCTCGGCGTAATATGTAAAGCGGTTCGTAAACAAAATCAAATTTTTAATCTTAAAAGCGAGAACTTGTTGATTGTGTCGTGGAATATGGCCACGAAGGGAAACTTGAAGGTAACTTTCATTCATGGTACAGATGAAGTTTCAGGAAAACCAAGTTTTAGGAGACCTAGTAGAACGGTAAATGGACATCGTCTGTCTGTCATTTCATCTAGCGCTGTTAGAAGGAAGAAATCGTCCGTCGTTCAAATGAGAAAAGGTTTCAACTCTCATCCTTCGTCATCAACCTCGCCAACACTAACCGTAGAGCAGCAACTGAGCAATGTTGGTCGAAATCATTTTCTACAATCTTTTGGCAAGGAGACTTTGTTTGGTTACGAAGGAGTCGAGCAGGGAGTTCTTCCTGACAAATCAGAGGAAATCACTGAAAAGCAAAAGCAGAGTTTGATGGAATTTCTCTTGAAGGACAGTCAGAAAAACCAGTTGGAGAAGAGAGAAGATAAACGAAGCGAGACCTTGGCGTACGAACGGCTTGAAAGAGCTACTACTGTAGGTACCTTGAGAAAGTCTGTCAACACCAAGTGGGTTTATGAAGATATTTTAGATATRCGAGGTAAGAATTTCTCAGGAGATGGTGTTATAGATATAAAGCAAAGAATACGAAGTCAGTCTGCTAATAGAAGAATTCGAAGAATCATGCAAGCTGACAAGGAGAAGGCAGAAAAGGAAAAAGAAAGACAACTTGCCACGGTGAATGAGGATCGTAAAATTAAGAGGAAAACGCTTAAGGGAGCTACCATCGCTCTTCTTACTATCAAAGCAACTACTGGAACGTTTGACTTGTTTTTGGAGAAAAAGAAATGGTTAGCAGATAGAAGAAAGAAAAGAGGGCTGATTGTAAGTTATTATTAATTATTAACTGATGACAATCGAGTCAGTAAAATATATTTTAAGAATCATTCGCGCTTAAGACAAAGCTTATTGAGATTATAGCTTTTATGGTCATGCGCGAATGGATTCTTTCTACTACTTCAAAAGCAAATTAAGTAGCAATGAGCACTGAACAACAGCAACAGAGGCTGATTAGCAAACAGCTGCATCAGCAATAATAGCAATTATGCGGCAACAAAAAAGATCTATACAAGAACAGTAGCAACAGCAGCAGCACTAATAAAAACAACTAGCAACCACAACAGCAGCAACACAACAACAAAACAATGAAAACAACAGCATCATCTGGAACATATTATATATTTTTGGCAAGTGTTTAAACGCAATGCGCTCTTATAACCGGAAGTCCAAAAAATCCTGGTCTCAAAATGAAATGGATTATGCTGTGCCAAGCCCTCGTTCTTCACCGCAGGCCAGAAGAAACCCAGGCTCTGGGTACGAGATTGCATAATCATCATTAACAGCAACCTTACAGCGCAACGCACAAAAGTATGACCACCTTTAATGTATTCGCATACTTCTATACACGGGCTTTTTCTTGCCAAACGAGCCTTTGCACGCCTTATTCGTAAAACTAGCCTGCTTTGTATCGAAATGCCTCGTTTTAATAGTGTACAGAACCCGTGCATTAATACATTAAATGTGGTCACACTTTTGCGCGTTGCCCTGCAACAGCAACAGCAACAGCAACAGCAACAGCAACAGCAACAGCAACAGCAACAGCAACNCACAAAAAGAACCGAAATCTCTATATCATTTGGTTTCTCTTTTCTTTTACCTCTTGCTTCTGAGACAATCCATCAATCCATTGTTCACATCACACTCAAGAACTTTYGCAAAGGTTTTCACCAGTTCATCAGACGTCACTCTGGCTCCGGTGTAAGGAGAGGCAGATGAACCACTTTGCGCGATGACGCGCTTGAACAAACCTTTACTCAGGGGGGAGATGAGGTGATGAGAGACACTCATKCCCCCAGCACTCTCACCAAATATAGTAACATTGTTTGGATCGCCGCCAAAGTTTGCAATGTTTTGTTGAACCCATTTTAATGCCAGAATCTGCGAAGAAGAAAAAAGGAGATGTTGCTTTGGGGTTGCTTTGGCTTGCATGAGTTATGATTGGTTGGTTTTTGGGTGGGTGGGTTAGTCTTTGGTTGGTGGGTACAGCTGTTTGGTTTATCGATTTAGTTTTTGAACCTGCTGGCTGGATGGTCGGTTGGATCTGAGAAAAAGCGACAATGCAGGACAATCACCTAGAATAAAAAAGCAGCAGCAGCAACAGCAACAGCAACAGCAACAGCAACAGCAACAGCAACAGCAACAGCAACAGCAACAGCAACAGCAACAGCAACAGCAACAACAACAGCAACAAATTGTTTTTATATTCATAATGTCTGCAGGCCATTAGAAAATTCAGATGGGCAGCAAGAGTGGTTCGTATTTTATGTAAAGTCCTGAAAGTCATCTCAAGTCTCTCAACCATCGACACACCAGAAACCGCTGCCCAGAGATCCTGGTACGCCCTGAAACACTCGTCCGAGGCTAAAGAAATTTTATTCAACATGACGATTTTTCAGAAAGGAAAGTCAGTAAGTTCCTTGAATCTTTTCGTACCATTAAATATATACGTTTTAAAATGGTTTTTAATGTCAAAATTATGCAAATCCTAAATAGCCTCATAATATATTATTATCCATTCCTTCCTCGCATAACTGATAAACTTGTGGCCCTGTACGTTCTGCTATCGTTCATATGACCAGATTATAATGGTGGAACCATCTCTTGATATATGATAAAGCTACTTTTCTTTACTTTTTACACCCGAGGGCCGCTTGTACGAAGCCTGTATAGATAAATAAACCTTATTTGCGTTTCAGCAATATGCGTACATTCCAGAATGGGCCAAACATATTCTGTCCAAGTCTCCAATGGACAGAACAGACCTGGATCTGAGTCAGTTACATTCCTTACTGAAGGGGTTGCAGTCCTACGACAAGTTTACGTACAGGATACAAATGGCAATGTGTCGTGCTATGGTCTATCAGAAGTAAGTAGATATAGAGCCAAGTAGTTTCGTTGCAAAACCTTTTTGAAAAACCTTTCAAATTTGATTGATCCCCTAAAATATCTTTACAGAATGAACCCTGAAACAAACTTTGGGCTGATCAAAATCAGGGCACGGTTACTCACAGATCAAATTCGGATAGGCCATTTGCAACAGTCACGTGCTGATACATCACTTTGATAACGAATCACTTCAACTAAAGGTCTCTTGAGGAAGGCTCTGCTGAATGACAAACAAACTTTAAAATGATTTGTATCTTAAGACTGAAAGTATCTTAATAAAAATGGGGAAAAGTATTTTGAAAAT
The DNA here is from genome assembly GCF_009602425.1 of Actinia tenebrosa. Next base: position 50,124 of record NW_022261433.1, on the reverse strand, counting down.
TGTTTGAGATATGATATTAGTAATCCAGCAAAAGTTAAACAAAGCAAGTCCGAAGTTGTTTGCTATCCATTAGCAGTCATGTGATATTTCCTGCAAATGGCCTATTAATCGTTTTAATTTTTGCTAAAGACCCACCTTTTTAGACTAGCTTTTAATTATATTTCCTTTTACATAATATTTACAAATTAGTTTCCCATTTGCTTTAACGTGTTGGGCCCGGTTTGGACGTGGAATTTCGCGCGTGCCGGGTCTAGTGCAGATGGATAAACTAATGTTTGGTTTGTCTGCATTGGATTCGGCGCGTGCGGGATTCGACGTCTAAACTGGACCTTAGTTATTAAATCTTTTATATACTCTTTTTGTAGTTTTTTAGAGATTTTATGCCTAGTATTTTAGTGTACCTATATGTAATGCGCAGTTGATCATATTAACATGTTAAATTGCGCAATACAAATAATGAACTATTATTATTATTATTATTATTATTATTATTATTATTATTAATGATTTACAAACTTATTATTATTATTACATTATTGTTATTATTTTGCTTGATATCTATATATACGTAAGGCCTATAGAGTTATTATATTTTGTAATTATTAAAAGATTATTATTATAAATAATAATTATTATTATTATGAGAGAAAGACCAGGTAATAAATATAAGAGATGTTCATGTTAAAATCATAAGGGTCAAGTTGTGCATAATCTTCTTCATGTATTCCTTTTCAGAATTGAGAATGGTCGAGTTATTATTCGCAAGGGACACGAAGGATTGGCATTCTATTTCATTTTCTCCGGTACTGTCTTCGTCAATGTCGAGGAGCTGTTGAAGAAATCAGGTCACGTGGTATGGCACACGTCCGTGGTACTAGGACGAGGAGACAGCTTTGGGGTAAACAAAGACAGGGCTTATAATGGACATTAGTATAATTTTAGACTTGAATATAGAGTTTCGCGCGCTGTGATTGGTCGAGCGACCAGTGTTTCTGGGACGATAATCACTGCTCGATTGAGTGGTGATTATCAGATTTCCCAAAGTTTGCCAGCGCGGAAGTAATATGCTAAAACGCTCTTTATTGTGAATTTCGTATTTTCTCTGATATTCAATCTAAAATCAAGCCATACAATTATTTCCCTAAGGATCAGTGATCATGGTGATATTTACCTCGTCGCTCGCAGACTCGCGGTTTCGTAAATATTCCACTGACATTCACTTCGCATTCGGCGGATAATATATTCGTCTTGAAGCAAGGATTTGATTTTTTTTGCATTTCAGATCATGTGTTATGCCCTAGAGTATCATTTTTTTGGTTTAACGTTTATGCATTTGAAGACAATACATTCCAAACAGCCTTATTCTCAAAAGAATGAAACGTGGTCTAAAATGGGAAAGCATACAGTCAATTCAAAAAACGTTGTCGTCGACCGGCTCAAGCCTACGCGACTGGACCGAAAGCGAATATGGGTAAAAATCCCTGAAGCGGTTAAATATTCGTTCTGAATAAATTGTTCACGCTAGTAATAAGATAATAATGGCGAGAAACAATCCATCAAATGCATGTCTCCGGATTTAGGGAAAGAAAAACAAAGTAGTTATGATTCAGTTCAYATTCCCTAAAATACGAAGGCATTAAAAAACGTCCCCTTCAACACTTCCCGCTCGCCTAGGAAGGTTCGTGCAGTAAACCAGGCATAACTAGTGAGATAAAATTATGGAGTCAACTCGGCTTCAATGATTGCTACCCAGAGTTCCTTTCGGTCCAGTAGCGTAGGCTTGAGCTGGTCGACGATAACATTTTTTGAATTGACTGTATACAATTGTCATACGGCGGCCATCTATATTCTCATGAGAATAAATACCGTCGTTTAATCCATATTGATTTATTCTCAAACACTTGAATGCGAAGCTACGCATGGTGGAATCTACTTTATCAAACCAACATGGCTGCTGCGTGAAAAAAGCCCATTACGCCCATGGTAGACAAAACTGAATCAGGAAATATTTTGGTTCAATTTGCAGCGTCACAGTCACAGTGTTAAGTTTTTCATAGGTATGCGAAATCTAATCTATTGCGTAAGATTTACACAATTGTAAAAATGCATTCCCGGATTTAAGCAGAATTGATTTCCTGTCTCGTGTGGGATTTTCATCTCGTGCCGGTGATCAAAAGTTCTGAAAATAATTCTTTCCGACTAACAGCACAACCACAACCTCTTGGCTCGAGCGGCAAAACACAACTGGAGACCAGCAACATTTCCAATAACTATAGCAGCTTATGTTCTTCTCGCTTTTTTCATGTCATTTTCACTGGGCTTTTTCTTTATATGTTCACCGCTATTGACTGACTGACTGACTGACTGACTGACTGACTGACTGACTGACTGACTGACTGACTGACTTATTTATTTATTTATTTTTCGTGGTGATAGGAACTAGCTCTTTTACGCAAGATCAAACGAACCGCATCTGTCGTTGTGAGAGAAGACGTGGAGCTGTTGGTTATTGACAGAGACGTGTTTTCTATAACATGTCCCAAGATTTATGACAAAGAGCTTGGAGACAAGATAAGATTTTGCAAGTAAGTCTTCAACATTGTTTTTTTTATTTTGCAATTTTATTTTTCGGAAATTCGCGCAAATTTAGCGGACGAAAAGTGGGGGAGGATTGCAACACAATCGTACCGGTTGATGCATCAACTAGGTCCATCACTAGGTCCATGTTAGATCGATCTAGTATGTATACATCTGAGATCAATCAGAGCTCAGTTTTCGAGTGTTCACACTGAAACGACCATAAATATACAAAACAAACACAGCGGGTTGTCTAATCAAAACCGGCTACCAAAATATCTATGGGTTTGGGAACTAGTGCAGAATATACACAGTATACATATAAGAGTTTTCATAAACGCATCCCACATGGAAAGAAGTGAGTGTGCGCTCAAAGCAATCAGCGTCGAAATCAAGGTTTTTGAGTATGCTGGTCATAGCAAGGCGTTAATCATCTACGGTCTAGGGGCCGACTAACCCCTCCCTTAGTATTCGTCCGAGCTTCCTGATCAGTCTGTAAATCTTCGGATAGCGGTGTTGGGGTCGAAATCTCCTGCGTAGCCGTAAATGCTTCGCGCTGCCATACGACGGTTCAGCATTCAATGTCTGGAAGTATGGTCCTTTTTTAACGAATCAAAAAGTAAAAATCCCGAAATAATATTTTCATATTAGAAAAACTTTGCAATAGATTAAATTTACTATGATGGACGTTCCGTCTAGTTTTACTAAATGCATCCCACATGGAAAGGAGTGAGTATGCGTTGAAAACCAATTTTTAATTTTAATCTTAAGAGTAGTTTACTGTTAAATTATCTAGTTTATCACCAACTACTTTGAGATCGTCATTAATGTTATCTTCAATTTCAGCAGTTGAAGAGGAGAAATATAAGTATAAAGCTGTATCATCAGTCATCAGCGTACGGGGATAGTTGAGTAAATTTTGTCTATTCTCGATGGAAGGGTCCATTAATTGACACGCATATTTGCATATACGACTCGCAATATGCGGGTATTTATTATGTGTTTTCTTCAATATCTCACCTTAGACGTGGACCATTTGATAATTGAGGAGGCGGCTGCGTAAATCCCCCCAAAATATCGAGCAAGCACTTCATCGTGCAACCTTTCCTTTCAGGAATGAAATATCAAGCAAAAACAAAATTTGCGTGCAGCTGTCGTTACAATATAAAGATATGGTATTGTGCAACGTATTGTGCGACGAGTTCTGCGGTCGCCACATGTGGATTGAGTTTGTTTGATGTGTTGTTCTCTCCTATGCTACGAGCGTTTTTTCCGGGTTCTCCGGTTTCCTTCCTCCAAAAATCAACATGTGAGTTCAGCGATGTGTGATTAGAACATTGCATGAAGTGTTAGTGCGTGTGAGCGAAAAGTGTCCCCAATTAGTGCGAAAGAACTAGAACGACTAGACACTTAAATAAAAGTGATTTATTTTTATTTCTTTTATAAATTCCTGCAGCCCCCACTCTTCCTCGATTATCTAATTTTCTATCTCTTAGCGTACTACTTTTACCATTTTAAGAGCTCTTTCAAAAGAAAACCATTCAAAAGTAGCTAGCATTCACGTGCATGATTGTTGTTTTAATTTGGTCTGGCCAGTTAGCGTTCACAATTACATGCATACGAGTTCCTTTAGATAGATCCAATACTTACTCTATAGATGTGGTTTAGCTTAAATCGATCTCGAACCGATCCGGATTCGCTTTGGACCTTTCATGTTTGGTCCTTTTGTCTTTAAAGCTATTTCAGATCGATCTAAATGGCTAGTGTGAACGGCCCCCAAGTTTGTAACTTCAAATCAACTATTCCTTATAATTTTTGAACACCATGGTTTGGAACCCCTGAAAAAAGCGAAGACGAGGAGGGAAAAAAAATGGAATAACCTTGAGGTTTGGATAAAATTTTAATTCAAGATCATTGGACGGAAATCCTACTTCCCAGAACGTTTACAAGATGGGTAGGTTGATTTTCAAGCTTTTTTCAGGGTGTGCAAATGTGCAAAAAGAAATCCCAAGAAAGAGGAAGTAATTAAATACAATGGTCCTGTGAACTAAACGTTTTTTCTTTATCAACAGGAGTTTGGATATCTTCCACGCATGGACAGATGACATGCTTAGAAACATCTGTTTTGAAGCTCAAGTTCAAGAGGTAAGTATATTATGTGTCTAAGTGAAGGCCCACGGATTTCTTGTTTACTTTACCTGGATATTTCAGTGAATATTTTGACACTGAAATGAGGCTAACTCCCAATAAATGAGTCTGTGATAGATCAAGCAACACAGCGGTATTTTAGACTTATAGCGAGAGCTAGCAGCCGAGTTCGGGGCGAAATGTAAGGAATACCAATTAAAAAATAATTTATTGTTATGGGAAGCTTTTCACTCACACACACTACCACTACATTTAATTTTCTATGCACACAACGCTCAACTCACATTTTGAGAACCGGGAGAAAATCTTCGTAATATAGGAGCCGGAACAACACATCAAACAAACTCATGGTGACCACAGGGCTCGAACCAGTGACCCGTACCGTTAAAACAAGTGGCGAATATGACGACGTTCTAGCAGCGTAAGCCACCCTTGATACCCAATTTTCTTTCATTTTTATGAAAAATAAATTAACACAAATTTTAATTCCCTTCCTTACACTACTAAAAACACTAAAGAATTGAATAGAATACCTAACAAGGGAAGTTAATATTTTTTGTTCTTTTACGTTTCTTTACTCAGTGGAAGTCAAATAAAATCATTGTTAAAGACAGCAGCAAGGAGACAGAATGGATTTACATTTGCATGCAGGTAGGGCTATAGATTAGATTGTTGGATTTTGAAAAAAGTTCAGATTGGGGCGATCAAAGTTACGTTTTGTCTGAAAATGCGAGGCTATTCCTTTATTAAAATCGGCCCGTTGGTCTAGTGGTATGATTCTCGCTTAGGGTGCGAGAGGTCCCGGGTTCAATTCCCGGACGGGCCCTTTCTTTTTTGAAGATTTTTTCAATAAACCGGCTCTTGTTACATTATGATATAAAGGAAAGATGAAGGTAAGCCAATTCCTCCTTAAGATTCTATTTCCATATTCATTTCCTCCCCGGCTCCTTTGCCAACGACATTGGGCCATCATGGTTCCCCGTCAGACAATAGAGTGATTTAGCATCAAGACGCGAATGTCAAAAGACGACGGCGCGCGCGAACGCATTTTTTCGTACGTGCGCCGTCCTCAAAGTACGTCCTGTCCAGGACGCTAACTACGTTGAGCAAGGGGCGCGCACGAAAAAAATACGCTGTTCATTTCTTGATGCTAAATTTTTCTAATATAGAGACAATAAACACCGCAGCACTTTTTCTAAGTGGAATTAAGATCTTGGCCCACAAGCAACTACACAGTATCTATTTTAAAGAGTATTACAAGGATTACGAGGCAATTTTCCTTTATTTTCAAAGGAAAGTAAACAATAGAAGCAATTTATACTCTATTAGATATATTCTATCTTACTTGTTGAGCTTGTGGAGCATAGTAATGTTATACCTAATGCTGGCACGAGACTCGAGAAGATCAAAATTATAGTTAGTTTTACAATCTCTAGGCAAAATATTGACGTCTTTTAGTATACCCTCAGCCATCACAACTGATCATGACTTGACTGTTGATCTCATATATACCTAGTGAAGCGTGCCTTTGTTCTTGACAATTTTCATCGGTCGGGATTCGACTCGCGATGAAAATAAACAAAAAGTTTAGGGTCCGTCCGGGAATTGAACCCGGGACCTCTCGCACCCAAAGCGAGAATCATACCACTAGACCAACAGACCGCTATTGATAATTGAAAACAGGACTTTTTGTGCATGCTTCGTTCTGTCCCTTCATTCTAGAGCTGATACCCTCGGGTTTGTAAATGTTGACAAGGCCCACTTAGCAGAACAAAATTTCGACGAGACATCAAAAAAGAAAGTCCCGATAGTATAGTCACAAGTCTGAGATATCCTATTCGTCATGTAGTTTCGTTGACCAAGAGGTTTTCAAGTGAATAGAAGCATCACAAAATGAAGGGACCGTCCGGGCCTGAGGTACAATGTAATAGTTCCTCGATTGTACGTTACGTGATCGCGGCCATGCTTGTGCCATTTAACAAAAAAATAAAAATAGAAAATACTAATTAGTATCCATCGTTAACGGTACCAAAAATGGCGGCCATGTCTTTTGACTCTTTTGGGAAAGCTTGTAACCATCAATTGCGTGATTCCAAGAGGTTTTTTAGTAAAATGAAAAGGGCCCGTCCGGGAATTGAACCCAGGACCTCTCGCACCCTAAGCGAGAATCATACCACTAGACCAACGGACCGATTGATAAAATGTATTAGGATCTATCACATATGTTTTGCTTGTTACAGCTCCAATGTATCTACTATACAACTGTAACCTACATGTTTACATTAGAAAAAGGTTAACTCCGATTAGAACAAATTTTCGATGAGACATCAAAAAAGATAGTCCCAAAGTTAAGGCATCCTAATTTCATGGGTACCATGAGTTTTTAACTGAAAAGAAGCATAAAAAAGGAAACGTCCTTTCCGGGAAATGAACTCGGGACGTCTTGCCCCCAAAGCGAGAATAATACCACTGATAACACCAACGGTCCGATTTATGGATGCAATTCCTTACACCGCATTTTTTCCCCTGCATGTTAACTAGATTTAACTCATAAGACCTGCATGTTTTTATGGTATGGTTACCTTTAGTTAGAGAACAATTCTTCCGTTTCCAGTTTACCTTTGCTCAGTCTTAGCCTCGATTGTGTACAAATGTGTTCTTTTTTAAGTTAGTTTAATTGTATAGTAAGGGAACGGAACAATACGAGTTGATTAAAATGCCACGGGTTTTTGTTGAATAACTGAATATTATAACACACAACAAAGACTAAGGTTGGACAAAGAGAACTCGAAACTGGGATGGATATTTCGAGGAGACACATCTAAAAAGATAGTATAGTCACAAGTCTGAGGTATCCTATCCATCATGTGGTTTCGGTGACCTTGAGGTTTTTAAGTGGATAGAAGCATCACAAAATGTAGGGGCCCGTCCGGGAATTGAACGCGGGACCTCTCGCACCCAAAGCGAGAATCATACCACTAGACCAACGGGCCGATTTATGGATACATTTACTTGTCCCGCATTTTTTCCCCCATGTTAGTTAAATTTAACTACTAAGACCTGCATGTTTTCATGATAGTATGGTTACCTTTGGTTAGAGCACAATCCTTCCGTTTCGAGTTCGCCTTTGCTCAGTCTTAGCCTCGAGTCAAAAAAGGATAATCGAAAGTCTGAGATATCCTACCTTTTTTTGATTACGGGGTACCAAGTGTATTTAAGTGACATCAAAAAGATAGTTTGAATCTAAGGTATCCTACCGTCATGTAAGGGCCTGGCACCATTGCCAAGAGGTTTTTAAGTTAAAAGAATCATCAAAAAGAAATTTAAATTAATTGTACCACTACTAATTACTACTAATTACTGGTAAGCATTTCTTTTTTATGTTACTTAAATGCAAGTTTACATAATGGTATGGCTACCTTCGGTTAAAACAAAATTTCGAGGAAACATGAAAAAGATATTCTCAATTCTGCAATATCCTACTTTCATGTAATTGCCGGGTATCAAGACGTTTTTAACTGAAAACAATCAAGACGTTATGATAACTTTCGGGTTGCAGCAAAATTTCGACAAGATATCAACTTGCGGGATACCATCCAAATGTTAAAGGGCCCGTCCGGGAATTGAACCCGAGACCTCTCGCACCCAAAGCGAGAATCATACCACTAGACCAACTGGCCGATTGATGATTTTTATAAGGATCTGTTTATGCCTAAAACACCTGCAAGTTTACAATATTGTGTTATTGGTTGTTACCTTCGGTTAGAACAAAATTTGGTGGAGACAACAAGAAAGATAGTTTCAAGTCTAAGGTATCCTGACGTCATGTAAGGTTGTGTAACCATTGGCAGTATGATTCTTATGTGAAAAGAATCATCAAAAAGGAAAGGGCCCGTCCTGGAATTGAAACAGGACCTCTTTCATATTGGTTTAGCAAACTACACAACTTACAATACCTAGTTAAGCGTGCCTTTGTTCGTGACAATTTTCACCGGCCGGGATGCGACTCGAGATGAAGTTCATCAAATGGAGGAAGGTCCTTCCGGAAATTGAACCCGGGACCTCTAGCACCCGAAGCGAAAATCATACCACTAGTATGGACTGCTATTAATGATAGAAAACAGGATTGTTTGTACCCGCTTCGTTCTATTACTTCATTCTAGTGCTGATACCCTCGTGATTGTAAATGTTGGTAAGGCCCACTTAGTAGAACAAAATTTCGATGGAGACATCAAAAAATATAGTCCCAAGCCTGAGCTACCATGCAATTCTTCGATTACACGTTAACGTGATCGAGGCCATGCTGGTGCCATTTAACAAAAGATTACTCATTACCATCCATTGTTAACGGCATCATAATGGCCGCTATGTTGTTGTCTTTTGACTCTTTTGGGAATTCTTACAACCCATCAAATGCGTGATTCCAAGAGGTTTTTAAGTGAAAAGAAAAGGGCCCGTCCGGGAATTGAACCCGGGACCTCTCGCACCCTAAGCGAGAATCATACCACTAGACCAACGGGCCAATTGATTAGATATTTGGGGATCTATCGCATATGTTTTGCATGTTACAGCTCCAATTTAACTGCTAAAACCTACATGTTGACATTACAAAAAGATTACCTCCGATTAGAACAAATTTTCGAGGGGACATAAAAAAAAAATTATTCCAAGGCTGAGGCATCCTAATTTCATGCAAGTTTGGGGTACCATAAGGTTTTTAATTGTAAAGAAGCAATAAAAATGAAAGGACTTATTCCAGGAAATGAAGCCGGGACTTCTCGTACCCAAATCGAGAATAATACCACTAATAACACCAACTGTCCGACTTATGGATGTAATTACTTGTACCGCATTTACTTTCCTTCATGTTAGCTAGATTTAACTCATAAGACCTGCATGTTTACATTATGGTACGGTACCTTTGGTTAGAGCACAATACTTCGGAATGTACGCACTACGGAGCAATAGGAGTTGATTAAAATTCCACCGGGTTTTGTTGAATAACTGAATATTGTAACACACAACCGAGATTAAGGCTAGGCGAGAGAACTCGAAACTGGGATATTTCGAGGAGACACATCTAAAAAGATAGTATAGTCACAAGTCTGAGATATCCTATTCGTCATGTAGTTTCGTTGACCAAGAGATTTTCAAGTGAATAGAAGCATCACAAAATGAGGGGACCTTCCGGGCCTGAGGTACAATGTAATAGTTCCTCGATTGTACGTTACGTGATCGCGACCATGCTGGTGCCATTTAACAGAAAAATAAAAATAAAAAATACTCATAAGTATCCATCGTCAACGGTACCAAAAATGGCGTACGTGTCTTTTGACTCTTTTGGGAAAGCTTGGAACCCATCAATTGCGTGATTCCAAGAGGTTTTTTAGTAAAATGAAAAGGGCCCGTCCGGGAATTGAACCCAGGACCTCTCGCACCCTAAGAGAGAATCATACCACTAGACCAACGGGCCGATTGATGAATTGTAGTAGGATCTATCACATATGTTTTGCTTGTTACAGCTCCATTGTATCTACTATACAACTGTAACCTACATGTTTACATTATAAAAAGATTAACTCCGATTAGAACAAATTTTCGATGAGACATCAAAAAAGATAGTCCCAATATTAAGGCACCCTAATAAATTTCATGCAATTGCGGGGTACCATGAGGAAACGTCCTTTCCGGGAAATGAACTCGGGACGTCTTGCCCCCAAAGCGATAATAATACCACTAATAACACCAACGGTCCGATTTATGGATGCAATTACTTGCACCGCATTTTTTTCTGCATGTTAGTTAAATTTAACTCCTAAGACCTGCATGTTTACATTATAGTAAAATTACCTTTGGCCAGAGCAAAATTTTAAGGAGCCAAAAAAAGGATAATTGCAAGACTGAGATCTGAGATATCCTATCGTCATGTAAGGGCCTGGCATCATTGCAAGAGGTTTTTAAGTTAAAAAGAAATTTAAATTAATTGTACCCCTACTACTAATTACTGGTACGCATGCATTTCTTTTTTATGTTACTTAAATGCAAGTGTACATGATGGTATGGTTACCTTCGGTTAAAACAAAATGTCGAGGAAACATCAAAAAGATATTCTCAATTCTGCAATATCCTACTTTCATTTAATTGCCGGGTATCAAGACGTTTTTAACTGAAAACAATTGAGACGTTATGATAACTTTCGGGTTGCAGCAAAATTTCTTCGAGATATCAACTTGCGGGGTACCATGGCACAGATGATTTTATGTAAAGAGAATCATCAAAATGGAAACGGGCCCGTCCGGGAATTGAACCCGGGACCTCTCGCACCCTAAGCGAGAATCATACCACTAGACCAACGGGCCGATTGATAACATTAGGAACTGCTTATGCCACATTTTGTGGGAATGTTACTTTAAGTTAACTGCAATAAAGACCTGCAAATTTACATTATTGTATGGCTACCTTCGGTTAGAGAAAAGATTGGTTGAGACATCAATAACATAGTTTCAAGTCTAAGGTACAATACCGTCGTGTAAGGGCGTGGTACCATTGCCAAGACGTTTTTAAGTAGAAAGAATCATTAAATGGGTAAAGGGCCCGTCCGGGAATTGAACCCTAGGCCAACGGGCCGATTCATAACATATTTCAGGATCTGTTTATGCGACATTTCGTGAGCATGTCATTTCCATTTAACTACCTTCGGTTAGAACAAAAATTTGGGGGAGACATCAATAAAGATAGTTTCAAATCTAAAGTATCCTACCGTCATGTAAGGTCGTGGTACCATTACAAGTATGATTCTTAAGTGAAAACAATCATGAAGAAGGTAAGGCCACTCCTGGAATTGAAACAGAGACTTCTTTCATCAAAAGCAATAATTTCAATCTAAGGTATCCTACCGTCATTTAAGGGCATGTGGTACCATTGGCAAGAGGTTTTAAATGAATATAATCATCAGAAATGTAAAAGGCTAGTCCTGAAATTGAACCAGGGACATCTCTCACGCAAAGCGAGAATCATACCACTAGACCAACGGTCCAATGGAAGAAAGCAATTAGGGTCTATCGACCGTATATCTTCTGCGTGTTAGAACTTCAATTTAACTGCTACATGTTTACATTAGGCAAAGATTGAAATCGGTTTGAACAAATTTGCGAGGAAACATCCAAAAAGATAGTTTCAATTCTAAGGTAGAAGATAGTCGCAAGTCTGAGATATCCTACTGTCATGTAATTACTGGGTACCAAGAGGTTTTTAAGTGAATAGGGTCATCAAAAAGAATAGGGCCTGTCCGGGAATTGAACCCGGGACCTCTCGCACCCTAAGCGAGAATCATACCACTAGACCAACAGGCCAATAGATGAAATTAGAATATGTCTGTATTGATTTTGTTCAGCATGTTACTTCAATTTAAGTGCTTAGACCTCAATACGTACACATTTGTATATTTACCTAATTGGTTTAGGACAAAATGTAGAGGAGCCATCAAAAACCATAATCCCAAGTATCCTAATTTCATATATTTGTTGGGTACCAAGAGCCTTATAAGTTAAAAGAATCATCAAAAAGAAAAGGGCCCGTTCGGAAATTGAACCCTGGACTTGTCCCACTCTAATTGAGAATTAATTGTAACCCTACAACGGGCCGATTGATGAACGTAATTGGTGCGCATTCCTTTTATGTGTTACTTAAATTTAAATGCTGAGACCTGCAAGTTTACATAATGGTATGGTTACCTTGGGTTAGAACACAATTTTGAAGGGATATCAAAAAGAATTGAGTGACACATCAATTAGAGAATAAATTACTAGATTCCAGTTCCAGTAACAACTGAAATTGGTTGCCCAACCATTGCTTAATTGCTTCCAAAATTCCGCTCTCTTTGAAGCTGAAACCAAGTAGCGATTTTTCAGGAGTTTTAACTTTGACACAACAAAGCAAAATAGTCCAAAATGACGACATCCAGTGCTTTTTTGATATAAGAAATCGTCCTTCTACCGCCATTTGTATAGTCATAGAAACCTGGCCTCTATATTGCTCAATATCCATAATTTCGTCTCCAGATCTCGCTTTAAAACGGACATATTTGCTCACGAACTCAGCATATATTTTGTTACTGGTTCGAGAAGCTGTCCGAGTGGAGACTGGTACCTAATTTGGAGAAAATGCCCGCGAATTTTGCTTTAAAATATTTTTAATCGTTTTTTCCAATTTTTTTTCAAATGCTTTTAATAGTATGAAGATATTACAGTGTTTCTTTAAAAAATGCTTCCCCATTCTTCACATAATATCCCTCATTTGGAAATGACCAGAGTTGATGGGCAATTCTGTGCTATGCTTAATGTAATTGCCGGGTACCAAGACGCTTTTAAGTGAAAACAATCAGAGGTAATCATTACTTATATCAACTTGCGGGGTACTGCGGCCAAGAAGTTTTTAAGTGAAGAGAATCATCAAAAGTGAAAGGGCCCGTCCGCGAATTGAACCCGGGATCTCACGCACCCTAAGTGCAAATCATACCACTAGACCAACGGACCGATTGCTGCTCTAAAGAGGATTTTTTTTGTGTCTTTTCCTGCATGCCGTTACTTCAATTTAGCTGCAAATGTACACCATAGTATTGTTACCCTCGGTTAGAACAAACTTTAACGTGCATAATAGTTAAATTTAACTCCTAAGACCTTCTTGTTCGCCATATCGTATGCTTACCTTTGGTTAGAGCAAAATTTAATAGAGGAGTCATAAAAAATAATAATGATCGTCCCATGTCTGAGATATCCTACCATCATGTAATTGCGGAGAACCAAGGGTTTGTTAACTGAAAAGAAGCATCAAAAAGGAAATGCACGATCTCTCGCACCTGAATCGAAAACCGTACCTCTAAACTAAAGGGCTAATCGGAGAAAATTACGAGGATTTTCTGTACTGCATTCCCTCTAAGTCCCTCAAGTGCGTAGACGTGGGTGTTGGATGATGTTCAATGTTGCCTTAGACTAGTACAAAATTTCAAGGAGACATCAAAAACGATAGTTTCAAGTCTGGTGTACCCTAACTTTGTGTAATCGTGGGGCACAAAGAGAATTTAAAGGTTACTGGAGACCTTTAGACCTTCAGGGTTTCGTTGAAACTCTCTTTACGAAACACGGTCAACAAATCTCTATTAAACTATATATTGTTTTTTTAAAGGTCACATGATATAAGATTTCGAAAATGATATTATTTGGAAGCGATTCTATAATTTGTATTTGAAAAACAATTTGCCGTAGCCTTAATCTCAAATCGGTGCAGTGACCGACCTCACGAGCAAGAAAAATAGCAAGAACAGAGTATGTTACTATAATGCTCTCATTCTAAAAACTTAAAATTAGCTCCAGCTAAGAACTTGATACAAAAGAAAAGTAGATGAAAAAAATGGTTGAGTTAACTTGTTTACTCATCACAGGGAAAGTGCTCTGTCATCAAGGCCTTGAACCTCAGCCTTCCCCCAGGGACGTTTGGACCGAGAAAGGTAGTTTTTGACGAGCCCTACTTTACGATGTTTGGAAGAAAAGGTCTGCGAAACCAGAACAGCTCGTCTGATGTGTGGAAAAAGGATCTTGAGAAGGGCTTCAAAGAAGCGTTCAGCTTTGCGCACCAGGAGAAGAAAGTTGACGAAAGTAATGACTTGGAAAATGAATCGTAAGTTGACTTTGTTAGCAGGCAGGCAGGTTGGCAACAGAAAATGTCGTTACACTACCCTTGTTCTAGATATTTCACTTTCGTTTAAATTTGAAAGCTTAGCAGATTTTTTGGAATAGGAAAAAACTAGGAGAACCCTCAGAAAATCCTTAGAAGTACAGGAGAAAACAATAAGAAACTCAATTCACAATGATAGTCCATGAACGACCACAGTAATGAAAGATGGCTCAAATTTAGCAGCGCACTTCACGCCATTCTTATGCTCACTGTATAAACAGAGTGCTAATTTTTTGCAAATGAAGGAAAACCAAAAAACACATAATCCTCAAAGCATCTCTGAGAGGGTCTAAAAAACGACGAAGATCTATGCATTTCCTTTTCTTTCCTTTTTTCAGGTCCGACAGTGATTGTGATACCGAAAACAAAACAAACAAGTCATCCACACGAGGTGAAAGCGCGAAAGAACGGATCATTGAGGTGATGGCGCTCTCTTACTCCAATATGCCTCACGCTAAAGGTCATTCACAATACTGCGAAGTAGACGACGATAACGCCAACGAAGATAATCAAACAGTCCCAGTAAATGATCCCAAATATGCCTCACACTCAGACGAGGATCAGACACAGCTCGTCTTGGAAAAGAAAATGCAACTGGACTCTTTTACGTTGCTCGATTTGATGAGGTTGAAACACGAATCTGGGACACTGAATAAGGATGTGGTATATTTGATTATCGCTAGTATGCAGCCTGGAGATATCTTTGTAAGTAAAAAACAACTTAATCACAGTGCTTATCCCTCCGTAAAAACTAGTCATGTTAGTGCGTGTGAAGACGCTCTTTATTTGGGTCCGGGATTGATGAATGCAAAATATACATTTTTTAAATTTCATGATAAAAAAATGAGGTAAAGTAAAGCGTTTACAATTATTTCTTACCAGGAATCGGTATTATTGTTCTACAACACTTAAAATAAGCCACCGCTCTCACTCCCCACACTCGTCCCTCTAATGAYCGCATTCCTTTCACTCTTACGTATCATCCTATTAACAATTCCATTAAACCCATTGTTAACCGCAACTTTTCTCTGCTTGACTCTGATACTCGCTCTTCTGCTATTTTCAACAACCGCCCTCTTTTTTCTTATAAACGTGATCGTAATCTTCGTTCTTTCTTGGTCAAGGGAGTTCTTCCCTCTAACAAAGAACCAGGTACTTTTCGCTGTTCTCGTAAACGTTGTTATACTTGACGTCCTCACATAGCCTCTCACACTTCTGTTGTCGGTCCTAAATCCACTGTTAAAATCACTGACCATTTTGTTTGTACCACTTCTAATGTTGTATATTGTATTTAATGTACCCGCTGTAATCTTTCGTATGTGGGCGAGACTGGCCGCCGTCTGGGTGATCGCACCAAACCAGTTTTCCGCCATTTTAATCTAGCTAACCATTCTCTTTCTGACTTCATTGTTTTCGGTCTTTCTTTGATTAACGGCAACGATGATTGTCGCAAGACCAAAGAAATGCGGCTTATTCACCTATTGGGCATTCTTAGTCCCAACGGGATTAATGAACGCTTTACTCAGTTTCAACTAACCCTTTCTTTTGTCTTTTGATTGTTTGTTTTTGTTTCCTTGCCTACCTTGTTCTCATTGGTTTCTTTTGTCTTATTCTATCATATATACACTCCTTTCTACCACCTCTTTCTCTTTTACTCCGACGAAGGACTAGCGTCCGAAACGTCAGTAAGTTTTTTCATCTTTGCACGGTGTATAATTTACCTTTTCATCATTACTGTTTCATTAGAAACACCGACGCAGCTCACACTAGTTTTTAGCTAGTTATATCTACTTATAATAAGCTTGTGGCCACCGTAGTTACTAATATAAATGACGTAGCTGAAACTAAATTGGCTTCCTGATTGGCTTGTTGGCTTGCTCCGTTATAGCCGCCATATTGGTGACTCAGCTCATAGTTAATATTAACTATGCTCAACTCGATTAAAATTTCATTCATTTTTTCGCTTATCCTTCTTATAACATGTGAAACGCTCTCGCTTGAAAGCGTTAAAAAATTCACTGTGAAATCATTTAGAAAATAAAAATTGAAAACTAGGACAATGACAATGACAATGACAATCTTTTATTTAGCACCATAAATATACTTAAGTTAAATAATTGTAATGTAATAGTGCAATGAAAAAATGTATTCGAAAGTAAACAATACAAGAAAAATATATGGGATATAAGATTAAC
>NW_022261432.1:111384-122089 GCF_009602425.1 Actinia tenebrosa | reverse complement strand
AAAACTATACTTATATTAAAATGTATGATTAAAAAGTATAGTATAAAATTATTAGCGATATAAACGATAACTAAAAATCTGCGAAAGCCATCTTAGATAAAAAGGTTTGCAATAATTTCTTAAAATTAGTCACACTTGGAGCTGTCCTGACCTCCAAAGGCAGCCTGTTCCATAAATGAGGTGCAGCTACCATAAATGATCGCCATCTCCTAATGTCTTATATGTTTTAAAATTAACATGTTCAAGTAATATTCCATTGCTATTTGAACGTAAACTATATCTGCTCTCTTTTTTAATGTTAATAAGGTCCCTTACGTATTTAGTAGCACAGCCACTAATAACCCTGTATATCAAAAACATCTTAAATTCTATACGAAAGGTAACAGGCAGCCAATGCAAATTATACAGTAACGGTGTTATCCTACAATATTTAGATTCATTTTGAATTAATCTGACTGCAGCATTTTGCACTCTTTGAAATTTGTGTAGTTGGTAATCTGGGAGTCCATATAGCAGGCTATTGCAGTAATCTTTCCTGCTAGTAACAAAGGCATGGACAAGTTTTTGAGTAGATTCCTTGGACAAGTATTTTCGTATTTTCCTAATGTTATACAAATAGTAGAATGCAGTAGAGCAAGTCTTGTTAGTGTGTGAGTTCATTGATAGTGTAGAGTCGAACCACACCCTCAGTTCTTTACAGTCGATGCAGTTCTTTACAGTCGATGCAGTTGTTATTTCTGAATTGCCAAAGTATTGCTGTTGAGTTGAACTTTAGCCAGTTGCTGTTTAGTGCCAATCACAATATACTCAGTTTTGTCATCGTTAAGAAGCAGTTTATCATCATCAATGCATCTTTGAACAGCTCCAATAGCTTCATCTTGACCAGTTTCATCATTGGGACTGAATGAAACATACAGCTGTGTATTATCCGCATAGCAGTGTACAGATGGAAGGTGACCTTTGACCACTTCAAATAGCTTACTAGCATAAACAGTAAAGAGCAAAGGCCCCAGACAAGAGCCCTGTGGTACTCCAGAACCTAATTCAAAACTCTTAGATAGTGTCGTGTTGACTAACAATACATAATAATGTCTATTTATATTTTAAATTCAGTTTATTAATTGTTTTTGCCACAAACTTAAGCCAATAAATTCTTGCCGATCGACAAACACGACCTAAAGAGCAAAACGTTCTTAAGAAAAATGGTTTAAACCCATATGTTGACGTTTATTTCTAAGTGTGATCGTCCGAAAAAGAGGTAGTCCTGAAAAAGGCTATAATTGTTAGGGGTGAATAACGTTTCGACAATTGAACTGAAGCCATCTTCAGAGTCCAGTGCGAAAACGAAAAACAGTCGATATTTTTTATGATAAACTTGTTCGTAACACTTATGAAATATATCTTTAAAGTTATTTAATATTACCTTCTTCAAATCTGTGTTTCACGAACGTTTGGTTAGTATCAATTAAGCTGTGTAAGTGCACCATGGTGGGAAACGGATATGAGAACAGTGGAGTACAGTTACTATGGTATTGATGATAAGAAATATATATTAGATTACTTGTGTAATTTGGTATTGGGAAGAAGTCAAAGTGGCATGTAGACAACTTGGTTTTACTAAAGCTGTATGGTACTGGCACAATGGACGTGGAGAGCAAGGACCAGTCTGGTTAGACGACATGTCATGTACAGGCTCTGAGTCTTCACTTCAGGACTGTCCTCACCCTGGATGGGGAGTTGCTGACTCTGGCTGTAAAACTCACAAAAATAATGTTAGTGATGATTTCTTGGTTTGTTTTACCAAAAATTATAGGTCACTGCACAGTTCATAAGGAGAGCCAGATTGTTTTTGTTTATAACTATAACTTGATTTATCCCTACATATCTTATGCAGTTATTGCATGGGGTAGTACTCACAAAACAAATCTTAAAAAAGTCGAAGTAAAGCAAAATCACATAATTCGTTTAATCTTCTTTGCTACACTCTATGGCAAAGATACAGCAAGTGCCAAACCTTTACTAAATTTATTATGTAAGTACTGACATTTACATGTTCGCAAGCTATTTGATAAAAATCATATCACAAAAACGAGTAGCGATCCTATTAGCTATACGTTTTTGTTCACTAGTGAAGAACATCGTATCAGCACTGTGATTGGCTATACGATATTTTTCACTAGTGAAAAAAATCGTATCGAGTTTTGTGTCAGCTTGCGTTTGGTTGTTTGTTGTCAAAAGGTCTTAAACATGGAAGGTTGTTGCTCAAGATTTGCTCAAATCGACTCAATCCATGAGTTGATCGAGAGCCCGTAAAACGGTGTGGCACTCCTAAGGGAATTTTTACAAACGAAAGGAGAGACGAGGGCTATAGAACAGATTCCTGCAAAAGAACTCAACGAATACCTCAGCGAATTCGTCCTTGGTGTCCGTAAGAAAGAACCAGTCAACGAAAACTACGAACCAAGCTCTCTACGGGCTTTTATAGCTAGTTTTGAACGATATCTAAAGAAGAAAATTAGTGTATTAGTAATTAGGTTATTTTTTGATTGGTTTTCACGTTAATATTGAACAAGTACACAAATCTGATCTAAGTATACTTATATTTACAAGTTTATCACACTATTAGAAAGAGACATTTCTATTTCAGTGAACCAATTGTTCTAGGTTCAATAAATATTTCTCTCAACTCCAAAAATCTTTACTTGTAATATCTCAGTACTTATAAAATAAATAAATTACATCATGATTAGTTCGCTTGTACGGTTTTTATTCACTCGTTGTGAAGAATCAAACTCACTCGCTCGAAGACTCGATCGTTCGTTTGCTTCTTCACAACTCGTGAATAAAAACCGTACGCGCTCACTAACCATGATGTAATCTCTATTTACTAGATATTCTTTCTTTTGAGAATATGTACCGCTTGCATGTCTTGAAATTTATGCACTCCTGGCATAATGGATTCTTACCAGAGATTTCTAATTACATGCTTAAATATGCGAGTAGTGTGCACAGATACAACACAAGGTATGCAAGCAGGCAAAATCTACATAAAACAAAAGTACGAACAAACACTGGCAAATAGGCAATCTCCTCCACGGCAACTGACCTTTGGTCAAACCTTCCCTTGCAGCTTAAATCAGCTAGCAAGTTATCTTTTCCCAGACAATTGAAATTTTTTCTACTCTCCGCACAACAGTATTTTGAGTAATCTTTAACATCTACTTCCAATCTAAATCATTGAGGGCAACGTTTGGTAAGCCAGTGCAAAATGAAATGCTGTTAACTTAAGTAAAACGGTCTAAATTGAATTACCGTGACATGACTTGATTTAAGTAAAAGTTAAGGCTCGTTATTTTCTTTTCCAGAGATTTCACGACGGATTCAAGACGCTTCTAATTTGTTTCTGGTAATCGAGGTACTTGCTCTTTCAGACGATCATTTTTTGTTTTAAAGACTCCTCTGATCTATTACATGATGATAATGATAGTGATTTATGATTTGTATAAAGGTATAATCAAAGTCGCTTTACATTGAGTTGTGAATGTGAAATTGTGAACGTATAAACATGAGAGATGATTAGTATGAGGTGTAGGCACTGAAGATGGACATTGCCAGGGTTTTACGTTCTCAGTGGTTCTTTTACGTTCCTCCGATATTGGTTAGTTATGAGGAAGTGTGGAGAGACGGGACCGCCATTTTAAGTGGTCGTCCGAGCCACTCCCAAGTCTAACCATTTGCAGATATAATAGCGCAGCGCACTGATTCTAAGAATAGCTTAAAGATTCGGACAAACCTTGCATTCTGTTTAACCGCTACGAGGATTATACGAACCGATTTTATTATTTTCACTTAAAGTTACAATAATAACCCCTGTAAACTAAGATCAACTGCGATCGGCTGTGAAAATTATCTGCTGAAAGTAAACTTGTAAGTTTGTTTTTCCGAATTTCGCCTTTGTCTTCGTTTTTATGACGTCACGGTTGTGCTGCGCTATTTCGAAGGCAGCACTTTTTCCTTAGTTAAAGTGCACCTTCACCCTATTTTTTCTGATCTGGAGTAAAACTTTAAGTCACAAAAGCAGCTCTTTGAAAAAAATGTTTTAGATCGATCCATCAAAACAATAAGTTTTGGTGCTCTATCAAAGATTTGAAAATATAGTCCATTTTAGCCGAAGTAAGCTGGCCATGACCGTAATTACAGAGGTGACTGGGTCTTGTGACGTTCGACGCCACCACAGGCCAACACAACCATAGATTACCACAGATTTTATACAGATTTTTGTAGACTTACGCTTGCTTTTAACAAATTTCTTAATATACATGTTTTGTTTCCAAACGTTAAAATGTCACAACATTCCAAATATTCCTGAAGGGATTGCCCTTCATAGCATTACGTTTTTTAATGATGAAAGACCCGAGGCTTAGAAGCGAAGGACTAGTTGGGTCAAGTTTGTAAAGATGAAGCGTGCGAAATGGAAGCCCACAAGGAACTCGTGCATATGTTCTGTGCATTTTAGAGTAGAATCATTTGAGCGAAGATTTACAACTCTTGCTACCTTGGGAAAACCGGCCATCCCTCGACCGAAACGCGACAGTTTTGGGGTGAATGTATAACCCACGCTATATGCTGGTCAACTCGACTCGCCAAAGAAACAGCAATCATATCGCAATTGAAGAAAAGTAAAAAACTCAACTTAAACATTTACTTTAATTTTTTATGAAACTAATAAAGTGTATTTTTTGTGATAGACTTTAAGAGAGTCATTACAAAATGCCACCGTGTCCACTGCTGCTTCTAAAAGCGTCCCCAGTTGTACTGCACATCAAGATCATAACGCCACTATCGAAGACCCTTGTATTACTGACCAGTCAGCTCTAGCACAGAAACTCACCATTCGCTTATCACACTAACGGCAGTCAATCGGTTGAAAAGCATATCCTCAATCTTGGCATTTTCTCGTTCACTATTTTCATACTGTCTCGTCCCTTCTTCGTCTGCCAGAGGTTCTCCTGAATGACGTCCTTAGTACCACTCAGAGGTACCATCGTTTCCTTCTGACAAATATTCTCCTTAATCGGACTGCTCAGAACAGTCAAAACATTCGTCCTCAACATCGTATTGATCTTGTAAGTCACAAGATGTCTCTGGATCAGACTCATCAGAGTCCATCTTCACGAATTTGTCTTCAACAAGCTCTTAATTCTGTGTTTCAAAAGTTCTCGATTTGCTTACTAACTTTCAGGCACCAAGCACCAAGTCATGGCCTGCGGTGACGTCACACTCGGACCCAGACTCTCTCTTCGATTGTGCGACAATGGAACACACATTTCGTATTTTAAATTTTCAAGTTTTCGCATTCAATTTTTTTTTCAAATGTGATCAGAATACCACAAAATATATAAAAAATTTCAGTACAAACAGTTAAGAATGCAAAAAATTAAAGTGTAGGTGCACTTAAAAGACCCTGAGTGTTGGTCTGGCAGGTACTCGAACCGAACACGAACCGAACACCTAAAAAATGCCTGAATCTGTGTTCTGACCAACCGCATGCGTGAATGAATTGATTTTTGATTAGCTGTCGCATGTAATAGGTCAGAACACGAGGTTTAATATCCCAGACATATTTTAGGTGTTCAAGGTTTTCTTCTTCCAGGAAATGATATAATTCCGTCAAAGGATGTTTTGAGGTCCTGTGGTTTAAAGTGAAGCGAACAAACTTCAAGTTTTTGAGTGATGTTGAAATTGGTACCCAAAACAGGCAGAAAAATTGCGAATTGCACCCAAATCTTCTTTATTAATTGGATTTTTATGAAAGTTAGCCGATGATCGCTTTTCGCTATTTTCTTTGGAGGCCCACAAGTGTCACGGCAAAAAAACACGGAAGAAGACATATTTTCTTTCTTTACCTTTCCAGAAAGGTACGGATCTCTTCATACTTAAAGCCCTTGTAAAACCAATAACAATTTTTTTCTCTGTTTTTTTCTTTCTTCGTCATCTTGATTTTCAGCAAAGAACTGAGTAGGCTTGGAACGATTCGGTAACTAACCGAAAAGGCCTGAGACTAGCAATGGATTACTTCCCCCGCAAGGTCTGACCTATTTCCGCCGTATTGTCGTACTTTCGAGGTGACGACGAACTAAACTTTTGCTGTTGGTTTTCACAGAACTTCGCCGTGGTTTTCTCAGATTTTTGCCATAGTGTTTTTTGGTGTAGTATTTTTAAATTTTGCCTTGACTTTTGTAGGATTTCGCCGGGGCTTTCGCAGAATTTGGCCGTGGCTTTCACAGAATTTAGCTGTAGTTCTCACAGAATTTTGCCGTGGTGTTTTGCCGTTGTTGTCTACAAACGTTTGCCGCGATGTCCAAAATGTTTTGCCCTGCCACTTGTGGGCCAAAAAAGAGGGAACACAACAGCTTGGAGGCATGGTTTGAAAGAAATACAAAGCATTTATGGCCAAGCGAGGTTATGCCCTATGGATGTCGATTTTATATTAACTTTCCCAGAGTCTAGCTCTCTTTCCATTGCGTTTATATTTCTATTAATTTTACTATTATTTCATAAAATTTTGAAAGATATGTTAATATTTCAGCTATTGGCATTATATGAAATTTAATATCATAATACTTACTAAATCAAATACAGTTGCTTTACCTGAATTAAATTTAGTTGCCAATTGTATGATTTCATCTTTGATCACTAGATTTTTTTCAAGAACTCAAGGATTCAAGGACTCAATGATTCAAGGACTCTATTTCTAAGAGAATGATCATGAGATATATCTACAGTTGGAAATTTGTTTGCAAGACTTTTACCAATATTTAAAGAAACAAATTTCAAACAGTGAAGTTTTTCATAGATCTCTTGACTCTTACGTTTAAATGATGGTGCATGATTGGATTAAAAAGCAATAGATTGGTCTTCCAAACAATAGCAGTAAACCTAACCTCACAAAAGCAGTACTGTACTTAAGGAGCAATGAAAATCCAGCTTCCGAGCGGTACTGGATAACTTGGTGACTGGGATCTTGATTTACGTTTATTAGTAACTTCATTGAGAAGTTTCAGGTTACTAGTACATAACTTTTTCCCAAGTTTAAAATCGTAATTACTACGCTTCGATATATTTTTAATAAATTATATCACATAAGTGATGATGAAACCAATGAATAAAAGATGTATTGGAATATCGGAGTTTAGGGAATATCAAGTCGTTTATTATTTCAACAATAAAACATTTGCTAACATGTTTTAAAATAGCTAAATATCAATACTCTTAAATAAAGCAAAGGTTTCTTAAAATTAAGGATTAATTAAAAAATTATCTCGAACCATGTTTAGGTGAAGACATAATCCTTAATTCAACATATTGGGGAAAAAAGCAGGTAATGAGTGACTTTATTTACTTGGATATATTTATATTCATTTATTTACATAATTCTTGCTAAGCTAATTAAGTTATTTATGATATGGCTGGTTCCTATAGACAGTGGATACAAATTTCTAGTCTGAAGGAAACTTTTTCGAAAATTTAACAACAATAGGATCGATGGAACATGAGCGTTTTGTCTACAACTATTTTTGGAAATTGGATAAATGTTAACCGCTTCCTATTTTCGGGTGCGAGGAAAAAGCCGGTAGAAAAAAAGCCAGTAGAAAAAGCCACTTTTAAGAACTATTGTGATTGAAGGTGCAAGTTCAGCATTTTTCCTTGAAAACTTTTGCCGCGATTAGGTCTAGGGTACTTGTTTACGTTTAAGCTCTTTAAGATATTTCAACAATTAGAATATGTTATTTACAGCTTTGAATAGTGAATGTTGGAAAATTATCCTGCATTGTGAAACACAGAAGAAAAATACGAGTTCATACTAAAGGTAATAATATAACCGACAACTTCGTTATATCGAAGCTGTAAGTTACGGAAGCAGTATATACAGTGATATTATTTTCTGATTATACAAATGTTATGTCAATATGTATTTCTTAGAAAAAAAGTTCTAATTATTTAAAAAATCATATCAATGTTTTTTCAAATGTGTTATTTGTGCGAATGATTTGTGTTTGAAACTTACGCTGAAAACTGTTAAAATAAATTGTTGTCACAGAGTGTTGTCTTTTTGTCAATCGCATTAATTCTTTTTGTATAAACGAACATTTTGGCTTGACCTTCTAGTATGCGACAAGTTTCGTTATGGGTTAATTCCCAATAATAAGGTATATTATCGTGTACAACTTTATAAACAAAGCAACGATTGTAAAATGAAACACGCCTCTGAGTATTGGATGTCAGATAGTTTCAAACTACAAACAAAGCAACGGTTTTAAAATGAAACATGCCTCTGAGTATTAGATGTCAGATAGTTTAAAACGAGTTTCAGACTTAATTTCAATGAGTGAGTTGGTGAGTACATGCATGAACATACAAGTGGTCATGTTTATGGTGTGATACAAGTCTACCACAATGGTCAATGGGGAAAAGTATGTTACAATAACTGGGATTGGAATGAAGCCCACGTTGCGTGTCGACAACTTGGTTTCACCAAAGCTGTAACTTACTGGAACGGTGGACAAGGCGAAGGACCAGTCTGGCTTGACGACATGCGATGTACAGGTTCGGAGACCTTTAGTCAGCTTTCGAGTTCAAATTAACTTTATTAACTTTATCATTACAAATTAAGATAATCCAAAGAACTGTTGCTCGAGTGATCAAGAATAAGATTATTAACCAGTCTGGACGACCGCGCATTTTAAGTTGCTGCACCTAAGCTGTGGAACGCCCTCCCAGCAGAAATACGCAATGCCAGTAGCACGCAATCATTTAAGAAGGTGTTTAAAGCGCATTTATTCAATAAGCATTTTGCTGATAAGTTTTATAATTAGATTTAATATATATATATACGTACACACCAATGATGATTATTATTCAATGCCCCTTGCAACAACTCCTGGCGGGCGTGATTCGGTAGTCAGAGCAATAGACACTAGCTTATGGCCAGTTCGCTGCTTGCCCTCCTGGTTTCGCTGCCTTTGGGCTGATGCAACGGGTCTACATTGTATGCTTAGACCATAATTTATATTTCTAGGAGGGTACTTATATTAATCAGTTTGTAATACGCGTGTGTGCATCTCCCTATGTAACACCCGCAATATAAGTATTAAATTATTATCAAATTATTAATCCTTGATTCCGATTTCGTTTACTCGGGGTTATCATCGTATCATTGTCTATTTATTCACAAATACCAAGTAAATAAAAGAATGCACAACAATACTAAAGCTTTGGAAATCAACGGATCTTCCTACAACATAGTTTACCAAAACCCAGGCTAACCCTGAGCAACAAAGAACTCGAAACTGAAGTATTGTTCTCATGCTGGATGGGGAGTTGTAAGCTTTTACCATAAAAGAAATATAAAGCAAACAAAATAACAAAACAAAAATGCGAAACACAATAGAACACAAGAGAATGGCAACAGAAACACAAACGCAAAACAGAAGAGAACAGAAGACAATGGCAATTAATTAGTACATATGAAAAATAAGGCAGTGAGAAAAAAAATCAAAATATACAATTTACCTTGGTGTTACTGGGGATTGCTCAAGTGCAAAATAATAAAAACTGGGAAACAGTAGCCGTGGTTACACTTAGCCCTTTGATTTGGTTTCCCATGGTAAATTTGCCTTGGTCGAATTTCCGTGGGGTTTTAGCTTACCTCGTTGACAGGTGAATTGTTGACCTGTTCACCTCGACATTTGGCGCGCAAATGGAATGTTTTGCCGTGAATATCACTGGTTATGGATATCTCTCGAGATTCAGCAGTCAAGTTTTCTTTTCTGATGCTGTTATGCCACCGAATTGGATCACACCTACCTATAGTTCTGCAGTACTTCAGAAGGAGGTCAAGACGAAAGCGACAAATGCTCAATTTTCTTGGCATATTAGTAGGTTTCAACTACATGTTAGAGCACCTAGAAGCGTTTGGGTTCTTCCCAGACCAATGATTGGTTTCAAGAAATCCTAAAGAGCAGATGACTTAATCACTGGTGGAAGGAAAACCTCAGAGTATGTCAAGAGACGTTTGAGTGTACGGTCAGATCGTTGGACCAGCACACATGTGATTTCCTGGATTATCCTGACAACGCAATCTGATTGGTTGTTTTACCTTGGGACACAGAAAAACCTAGCTTTTTAGCTGGGTAAATGTCATGGGGGCTTTTTTGTTCTTTTTGACGTGTCTATGGTGATTCAATACGGTGAATTTACCTTGGGAAATGTCGGTTACACTCAAACATCCATGTACCACGGGTTTTCATACGTTTTACCACGGGAAATGGTCCAAGTGTAACCACGGCTAGTGTGTCAGGATGGTTGGGATTGGAATGATGGCAACTTTGCAGAGCTAGGGATCTCAAATTCTAGAATTGGTATTTCAAATTTGCAAGTGGCTCGGATGACCAAAGTAGTGGTTCTCAATTGGGCATGAAAGACATATTAATCCACTCAATCGATCCTTACGCCATTCCCTGCTACTAAATGTCGCCTGTATGAATTTTGTAGATTCATGTACGTCACAGAGGAGCTGTCAACTTATGCTGGTGCGTGTGCTGTTAAATAATAACTAATAATAATAATAACTTTATTTATTTATATAGCCCTATTTCCATAAAAAGCCCAATAGTGCTTAACAATTATAAAAATAAATGAATAA
>NW_022261432.1:82462-110749 GCF_009602425.1 Actinia tenebrosa | reverse complement strand
AAAATATCAGTAGTAAAGGGAGAAAGAAATACCCAAACACCCCAAAATA
Source organism: Actinia tenebrosa (assembly GCF_009602425.1). The sequence continues at coordinate 110,700 of NW_022261432.1, read as the reverse complement.
TAAATTATAGTCACAAGTAATGTGAAATAAGCACATTAGCCACCCTTTGGGCTTCATAGGAATAAAATAAATTAAGGATTTATATACAAAGAAATATATGTAAGCAATATTTGATGTTGAGTGTATGACGTCACAGACTCCAAAAAATAATCGTAAAAATATCATACTTTCGTACTGAATATCGAGAAAACACTTCATACGGCGATTATTGGACCTTTAAAGAGTATTTTTAGGAAGTTTCAGCTGAATCGAAGTTATAGCGATTTTCGTCGTAGTAGCACTTTAATTAAGTGATCGCCATTCGTTTTCCATCATTACGCGGACGAAAGGGTTTATCATGTCTTTGCTTGCTCTACGAGAAGTGGCAAATCGTCAGAAGTGAGGCTTCTGATCCCGTACAATTCATGTTGTCTAACAAGACTGCTCCCTCTCCTTGTCCATATCCCGTAATTTACAGCTTTGGTGTTAGGAAGTTTTCGACATGCAATATGGGCTTCATTCCAGTCTCAGCTACTGCCACACATTGTTCATTATTTCCCACTGTAGTAGAATTGTACAACACCCCAAACGTGACCCCTTGTCTTATCTGGGACTGGTACATCAAATATGGTACACCAGGCATGTTGGGATTACATTCGTCATTCGTCGATAAAAACACTGTTTCGAACGTGATAATTCATGCTGCTGCAGGAACGAAAGTTGAAGAGTAAAGCTTGAATAACCCAATCGGAGAGAGGTGTTTGCGATTGGGCCATTTCTACAGCCAATTCGTTATTGTAAAAAGAATTGTCGTTACAAATGTGTGGGATAAATAAAAAAACTGTAAATAATAAAACTGATATCTTTGCTCATTGCTTTTGTATAGCGTGCAGACATGGAAGATGTCGGCAAATGACATCAGTAAAATAGAGATTTTGTGGCATAGATTTCTACGATTTCTACGTAAACAACACCCGTAAGTTACAGCTTTGGTATAACCAAGTTGTCGACATGCAACCTTGGCGTCATCCAAACCCCAGTAATCACCACACACTGTACCCCATTGACCATTGTAGTAGACTTGTATATCTCCCCAAACATTACCTCTTGCATCCGAATAATGCAAGACCTGAGACCACAATCATAATCTATATACATTACGTATTATAGATATTTTTTCCATGTCATTACTAGAGTTTGAATGATGGCAAAGTAGCGTGGAGACAATTTGGTTTTATCAAAGTTGTAAATTTTGCAGACTCATTCACTCAAGCTTAGTCTCGTATCAGTGTCTAAATATTCATATAAATAGCCACGGTAAAGTAAAGAATGAACAACTTCAACGATACAAACACTTTGAAATTCCACGGACCTTCCCTGAAGCACATGAACATTCTGTACAAAGTTGTTGCTTACCCTGAGCAACAGAAAAATCAAAGTTGTGTATAAGATAAGATCCTGCGCACAAAGTACATTACCACTGATTAAAATTTGGTAAAAAACGAAAAAGTACGAGGTTGCTGTGAAGAAGATAGATAAACAGCTATTTTTTCAATTAATCCACTTTATCAACATTCAGTTAGTAGATTGAATTATAAAAGCCGTCAAATGGGTATAAATGCTTTTTTTCCTCCTTTTTTCCTTTTTACTTAACATTCAAAATTTTATTTTTTACACTTAAATGAATGTAAAACTCAGGAAAAATTATAATTTGTTCAAGCGTTGTATATTTTACTTTAATAAGTGCATTTTTCAATCGATAAGAAGTTTAGCGATAACGGTGGTCCAGGATTTATGCGCTGTAAAATATAATTTTGATCAATTTCGAGAAAATAAAGTCATTATCATTACTTAATAGTAATTACTTTTTTAAGGCGAAACTATTGTCTGACCCGAAATACAGCGGCATGCACGGAAACGACAAAATTCAGCTTGTTACTTTTTTTAGAGATAGACTATTGAGGAGGTCAAATCCTAAAGCCCGTAATAACCAGCATCAAGGTAGTGAAATTTGCATTTAGAGCTAACAACTCCCCATCCAGGGTGAGGACAGTCCCCAAGTGAGGCCTTTATCCCATGTCGTCCAGCCAGATGGCTCCTTGCTCTCCATGTCCATTCAACCAAGGATACACAGCTTTAGTAAAACTGTACCACATTGGACAAATAACACTACCATTACTACTGGTATAGTCATGATTACTGGGGTTGGGATGATGCCAAGGTTGCATAGGAACGTTCGATATTTTTGTGATATACCTTATAYATTAGTGATTGTTTGATTCCTTTGTTTTCTTTATGTTTTTAATTGATTTACTTTCTCAATGTAGTTCCGATTTGTGTTTTAGCAAAGTAAACAGGACGTAATTATTATTACTACTTATTAATCGCGATACTGTACGTGTAAAATATGCCTTGGAATACTACTTCGATGTATACTCTTTTAAGATATCCCAATAAGCCTTACAAGTGTGCGTTTTTTGTGTCGTTGAAGTCTAGCCACGCAATTTTCAAGTACCCATAATATAATAGTCTGGGTTGATTAGCAGAAAAATGTCAAGTTTCGATGAAACCTGCGGTATTAAAAAGAGCATGAAAAAAACATTGTTTGGTTGTTACGTACTGATGCATATTATAAAAAGAAGTATAGGGAAATGTTATTGGTGTTGTACAAGTCTACTATAAAGATCAATGGGGAACAGTGTGTAGTGATTCCTGGGATTTTACTGATGCCAAAGTTGCGTGTCGACAACTTGGTTATACCAAAGTTGAATGATATGGAACCCTTGGACGGGGAGACCAGTCTGGCTAGATGGTATAGCCTGTACAGGCTCAGAAGCCTCACTTCATGACTGTCCTCACGCTGGATGGGGAGTTGTCAGCTCCAACTGCAACGGCCACACTAGGGATGCTGCTGTTAGGTGTTCTCGGTGACGAAACATTTATCAATGAATTTTTTTACATAGTTATTTTCAGTCATTTCTGTTTGTATTCCTTTCGTGTACTTTTGTATTTACAATATTACTATGTAGTTACCTCATAAAACTATATGTCTTAGGGAAATATTGAAATCAGAAATTTTATACTACTTGAATTTTTATGGTCTTGTACGTATTTTACTGTGGAAAGATAAATAGATAACACCTTCATTTAAACATGGTAGCCCCTTCAGTCCAGGGCGGATCCAGGGAGGGGGGCAAAGGTGGACTGAATCCCCCCCTTCAGCAGAAAAAAAACCATGCTTTTTTATATTGTTTTCCGTTGTTTTGACGGAAGAAACTCAATTAGACCCCCTAAACTCAATTAGCCCCCCCCCCCCCCTAAAATTTTGGCTGGATCCGCCCTTGTCAGTTACGGGATGTAACTATTATCAAAGGCTAGGTAGCCCCAGGGTAGGCACTTCAGTTAATGGATGTAACTGTTATTAATAGGTGCCATTATACAATTATAATTTAAATTATATACTAATATGCAATGCTTTTACTTAAAGTGGAGAACGATGTGGATGGCTACTAAGATTTTCGAAAAAAAGTTGTATTAAATGAGCCTTTTAACTTTGAAAGTACTCAACAAAACCAACTATACTACAGCCGAAACGAATTAAACAACTTCCGTGATCTTTATCTACCGAATCCCTAAAACTTTGACAACTTATATATATATATATATACATACATATGTATCCCCTTATTCCTATTGCCTTACATGGATTTACAAGGAGTGTCAGCTGGGTGTTGTATGTTGTAAATCTAAAATGTAGAACGTAGGATATCCTTACAGCATGCCTGATGCTGAATACCAATTTCCTACATTTTTAGTAATGTAATTTTTATAGCTTTAGCTTTTGAGATGTCTTATATTAAACAGAACACAGTTGATATATATATATATAAAGAATATATATACATACGCATACATATATAAGCAATACACATAATATAAATGTATAAAGGTTTATTTATGTTGTTATACAAGTCTACCACAATGGTCAATGGGGAACAGTGTGTTACAATAACTGGGATCGGAATGAAGCCAATGTTGCTTGTCGACAACTTGGTTTTACCAAAGCTGTAGGCTGGAACAATGGACGAGGGGAAGGACCAGTATGGCTTGACGACATGCGATGTACAGGCTCAGAGGCCTCACTTCATGACTGTGCTAACGCTGGATGGGGAGTTGTCAGCTCCAACTGCAACAGCCACACTAGAGATGCTGTTGTTTGGTGTTCTCGGTGGCAGAAGCATTTATCGATGAGTCTTTTTCAATGGTTATTTTAATTAAGAGTTTTAATTCCTATTTTTAAAACCACTCCACACGCCAACAAAAGGTATGCAACAAAGTTTCACGAAAAGTAGAACTGATTTTTACTGGTACACCACTGTTTCGCAAAACTAAAAGTTTCAGGACGAAATTGAGCAATGCAACAACCCCTTTTGAACTCTTCTAAAGGATGATAGTGGTTTCACGAAAATGTTGCACTGTATGACATCCTGTGAAACTCTTTTTGCAACGCCGTTGCACACGAATTGCAGCTAAAAGTTTAAACATGTAACAGGGCCTTTACAATTATCAAAGAAAATCATGGGAGCAATATCTGATTACTTGCTGTTTCTGGCGTTGTTCTAGTGTACCACGCTAGGAAGTGGGGTACAGAGTGTGAAGATAACTGCGGTTGGAATGACGCCACGGTTGCATGCAAGCAGCTTGGTTTTAGTAAAACTGTATTGTATTGGCACGATGGACATGCAGAAAATGTTAAATATGAATCAGATTCCCTATCAAATTTATTTTGAATTAAATAATTGCATGTTGAAATTGAATAATTGCATGTTGAGATTGAATTATTGCATGTTGAAATTGAATAATTGCATATGGACAGACAATATAAATTCAATATGACTTTATTTATACACGTTAAGAGAGAATTCTTTTCGTATTCCTTGAAGAAAGGTTGTTGTATAAGGCTAAAATCTTGTTATTCAGAGAGTTTAACCTGTTTGGAAGTGGAGATGACCGATGAAAGTGGAATCAAAGTGTTAACCTAAAGCAAAAAATGTTATTCGAAAATGAGGTTCAGGCCTTCATTTGCTTATTTCCCATATATTTTCTATTAAAAAAAGCCTGACAAAGCAACATTCGAACACAAATGCAACAAAACATCTTTGTACAATTGAAAATACCGCTTCAAACAGGCACTTTATCATAGTACATCAGTTGCTAAATCACTGTTTAAAAAAGATTTTGAGTGTTAACCCAAAACGAAAATTGGGATCAAAACTCATACGAAAGTCTAGTTTTTGGCACTCTTTGCCCTTATTGCTGATTATTGAAAAAAATGTCCTCTTAAAATTTATCAGCATAAAATTACAAAATACTGAACTCAATTATATATACGATATGGAAAAGAAAATATTATGTATAGTAAACAAAGTAAGATGATACCCAAATCCATACTGAGAGAAGCTTGAATGGAGTTTATGATACTGTCAGCATATGTTAAGTGAGTATCATCTACATAAATTCTAAATCACAAAGGAGATTAGGTAAATCATTAATGTATACATACATACATACATAGTTTATTCAAATCGCAAATAAATTATTGACAAATAGTAAAATACAAGTAAGAGCAGAGGCTAGCAAAAAGCGATACAAATAAGACAACAAAGCACAATAATAGGCGACTTGAAAGGAAGTTATGAGGTTATCCCTATGTGAAAACTCCCAAGAAAAACAACAAAACATGACAAAAATGCATTATAAAGAAAGACCCTAAGCAGCGTAATTAGCGAAAAATGCTCTATAAATGAAGTATAAGTATATGAATATGTACTAAATAAAGGAGAGACAAGCTCTCCGCCACCCTGAGCCCCACCCCCGCACGCGCACCCACCAGACAGATTATGTATAGTAGGAATAACAGCGGCCCTAAAATTGTTCCCGGAGGCACACCGCAATCAACAGTACATGCTTCAGACAGTGAACCACTGACAGAACATTTTTGAACTGTTGGCTTTCCCCTGTATTCCACTGGCATTAAGGTTAGCTAATAGAATTTCGTGGTAAACTGTGTCGAAAGCTTTTTTGAGATCTAAAAATACTAGGGCATTGATGTAGCCACGGTCGATATTATAGGACCAGTTATCGGTTGCTTCTAATAGAGCTGTAATGATCGAATGTAGAGAACAGAAGCCTGATTGATGCTTAGTGATAAAATCATTCATAGATAAAAATAAATACAGGTGGTCGTAAACTATTCCCTCGAATACGTTAGCGATTATAGAATATACAAATCACCGATATTGGGCATTACCTGCGTTAATTCTTTCACCTTGTTTTAAGAGAGGAGTGGAACACTTCCATTCGTCAGGGAAAATGCCTAGTGCTAAAAATTTGTTAAATATTTCACTTATAGAGGAAGAAATAATATCAGCATATTCTTGAACAAGCCTAGCAGATATCATATCAAGCCCGATTGCTTTTGACATATTTATTGAAAAAAGAAAAGACTTTACTCTTTGTGGTCGGTAATAATAATCAGTGTAACTTGCGTTACCACTTGTAGATGGGATCTCAATGGCAACTTTCGAAGCAATTGTTGACAAATATTCATTAGGGGCGTTTGATAATTGGGATGCATTAATATAGAATTGCCATCAATCTTTAATTTTGCCGCATCTGGTTTGCACGAATTGAATTTATTAGTCAACACACTTAACACAACACATGTTTTATAAGTGGTTTAAGCCTCCAGGCCTGAATGATATACACTGACTTGTTGAAAGAAGTGGTTGAAAAAACAATGGGATAATATCAAACTTATATATTATATTACTATATCAATTAAATGAAGGATTACGGATAAAACGCTGAGATTGTTTAAAAACATTAACGTTTCGGCTATAACTGTTACAGCCCAATACGTTACGAAAGGAGGACGAGTGGTACGAAGCCCCAAGAGACTAGGATATTAGTACCCTCCCCGGGTGGGGAATAAATTGTAACCCCYTWAGGAATCGAATTTCGTGCTGACATGTTTGTAATGAAGTCAACGTCTCAAGTAAAGTTGTTGAGTTGTAAAAGGCGTTTTCTGTCGTCAGTTCCACAACAATAACTAAAGACAGCCTTCGTAGTTATAGTCGAAAAGTCATGTTTTTAAAAACATTTACGCGTTTTATCCGCAATATTGCATTTAATTAATCATGCCTGAACGCAAAAGCCTTAAAAATACTATATTACTATACTTGGTTAAAGTTGCAAAATCAGCAATTAGTAACATACTAGTGATTGCAAGGGATTATGTTTTTGGTATTTTGCAAGTCTACCACAATGGTCAATGGGGAATGGTGTCTAGAAATAGCTTTGAGTGGAATGATGTCCATAGTGCCTGTCGACGACTTGGTTTTATAAAAGCTACAAATTACGGGCACGATGGACGAGGGGATGGATCCGTGTTGAGGCCAACCTCAAAAAGTCGAAATTCCGTGTATCCAGTGTCCATGTTCATTTGTATACCTCAATGTCATTGTAATATTCACCATAATGCTGGTTAGTTATGTGTATCAATGCTTAATATGGGGATTCTGTAGAAGCTGCCGTGTCGTCAATTTGGTGAGTATTTTGTTTTGTTCTTTATTTCCTTGAGCACACCCAATATATTGTACTCACTTTAGACGTTCAGTTTTCAAACCCATTAGCTACAGGACATATTTGAGAAATGCAAGCATTGCAGCTCTAAATAATAATTGTTAGATATGGCAATTCCATTTCGTCAAAAGCGATTATGAAACACTCTTAATTTAGAGGCCAATGAATAACATATTAAAATCAAAAAACCTTAGCGCGAGGTTCGAATGACTCAGTTTTAGTGACGTTTAAAAACAGGCTAAATTAGCCAAGCCACGATTCGACTAGTTCAAGCTTAGCATTAAGCTTCCCTTTGATTATAGACGCAGTTACTGCGGTTTTCCATATTCTGCGAACTTGGTAATTGCGAGCTGCACGCTGAAATTTGGTTTTTCGCTTCCGTCAATCAAAAATAACCAGTCGTTACCTTTTATGTTGTTGAAGGCGGCAGTAAAAACCCGATTTTACAACGAGCCGTTGAAGTGTCTGAGCTCGTAGAATATGGAAAACCGCAGTAAATCGTAGCAACACAATATAGTATCGTCCGCATACATCAGTATGCTGAATTGCATCTGAAATGGTAAGTAGTATACATTAACGTAAAAAAAAAAAAAGCAAAACGTATCAATAACTAGTGGTGTAAACGAACCATATTTCAAAAAATATATAAATACCACTCTGACCGGGATCGTGTTTTTGATTTTTTAAAGTCTACTACAAAGGGCAATGGGGAACAGTTTGTAATGATATCTGGGGTTGGAATCACGCCAATGTTACATGTCGACAACTTGGTTTTACCAAAGCTGCAAGTTACTGGGGCTGGGGACGAGGAGAGGGAACAGTCTGGCTAGACTACATGGCATGTACAGGCTCAGAAGCTTCACTTCAGGACTGCCCTCACAATGGATGGGGAGTTGTGAGCTCAAATTGTAACGGTCACACTGAAGATGCTTCTGTACAGTGCTCTTTACCTTTAGCACACCCTCATTTTTTTCGTTTATATAGATGATTAAAAAGCCTGAAGTCGCTCTGTGAGAATGTTTCGGCTATTGGCAGCAATAAACTATTAATGACTTGACTTAATTTGCAAACTATACCTTGGAATATGCCAGCTTTCTCGATTAGCTATTAGCTATTACAGCTGACATGTACCTCAAAATCAGGTTTTAATTACTTCTATACATATATATTCTAGTGTTTTTTCTATATTACAATAGATTGCTGCAAGCTTCCTTGTTGTTCCATTCTCCATGGTGGTAGCACCTTTCACTTTTGTTTCTTTATATTTCATTATCTTACAAAAGACTGATGTAGCCCGTGGTCCATGCTTTTCGTCTGAATTTACTGTTTACATCATCCTTTTGTTCTTATACCCTTTATATACTAGTTGCTTTGCTATTCATTTTTCACTTTTTTATTTTTTATCCTGTATATATATATATATTTTTTTTTTTTGAAGAAGAAGAAGAAGAAGACCGAATTGCCGAAACGTTAAATACATATTTTTGGAATAGTTAGAAGTTGCTTGTTTTCTCTTTTTACTTTTATATACTAGCATATTTCTGTGAAGAGAACAGACTGTTGAATTTTTTGGAATCCTTCTACTGGAAGTTCATCGTTGATCTACCACCTATATTCAAGTATATATATATATATATACACACTCGATTGCAGAAACGTTGTAGTATACATTTATACATATATCAGTAATTCATTCAGTAAATTTAATGATATGCAAAACAGAAAAGTCGCTTTATTTATTGTTTGTTTCATGCAATGACTGTCAAAATATTTTTTTCTTGTCTATTAGATCGTACAGATTATAAATCAGTTGGTTTTAGACCCGATAAAACACGATCTGCGAGTTTATTAAACGGCTTAAAAAACTCCTGATGTATGTTCTCATAATGTACCGAATTCTTTACGAAATGAACCAAGTTTGATAGAGAAAATCCAAGTTAAAGTTTATGCAAATGAAGACGAATCTATATCAGATATAAAACCTCCTTCATGTTCATGATTTCTATTGTGTTTCCTTCATGAATTATTAATGAGTTTTTTTAAATATATATAGACATATATATATTTGTAAATATAGGTACTAAATAAATTTGACTTGTTAAAACATTCTAATGCTGGCCCATCTTTGTAATTCAGTCGTATGACTGCGAAGACATTTAATGAAACGTCGTCATTATGATCATAATTTCTTAAACTTATATCATCGTCATAATAATGATAATATTATAACGATTATGGATTGACATTACAAATATTGCTGATGCATAAACACTGCTGTTTATTATTCAGGACCTAAACTGCATTTCATTTCTTCAGAAGATAACTTATTTCAAACAGAAATTCATCAACTCTACCTTTCTATTTTGAAGTGTACCTTAGGTTGATGTTTTAAAAGCTAGTTTGTGCTGTTGATATTCTGAAATTAAAAGTTGTGATTCCACCGATACAAGGGGTTATGTTTTCGGTGCTATACAAGTCTACTACAAAGGTCAATGGGGAACAGTGTGTAGTGATTACTGGGGTTCGAATGACGCCAATGTAGCTTGCCGACAACTTGGTTTTACCAAAGCTGTAGGTTCCTGGGTCTATGGACGAGGAGAGGGACCAATCTGGCTGGACAACATGGCATGTACAGGCTCAGAGGCTTCACTAGGGGACTGTTCTCACCCTGGATGGGGAGTTGTCAGCTCTGGCTGCAAAACCCACACTATTGATGCTATTGTTCAATTTTCAGGATATTGTTACTATGTATTTTCATTCTTTTTCTTATGGTTTCATCCATCTTGTATCTTAACATGAATATAATTAAGTCCTTAATATGGTCCTTATCTTATATAATTAGGCGTTTTTAAAATAATTCAAATCATTATATATTTATTATGTAGATTACGCCATGTCAGAATGTTAATTTAGAATCTTATTTTTACCGCATTTCCGTTGTTTTGGCGGGTAATCAAAGATCGACATTTCGCCAATGTGATGTAGGGTTATGATTTCGAGGCGGCGGTCTTAAATGTTTTTATCCAATTCAACGTCCATACAAATTATTAGTCTTTTTATGTGATATAAAATAGTGCGCGATACAAAGGGTTACGTTATTGAATATTGAAATACTGTAAATATTGTTGTATCAGGGTTTTGCCGGTTAACCGACAGACTGTTTGGCATTAGCTCGTTTAGAAGCCCAAAATGTAAGCTTTTTCGTTTCATTAGCGTGTGATATTACGATTGGGATCAGTCTTTTACTGATCTCAAAACCCTAGCCACGAGAGAAAGGTTGAATTGTTTCATGTTTTGCATTGTGCTTGATAATTGTCCCAACGTTTTTAGACATACGCAGTTGTATTGTTACAACCCCTCTTGCAGGAAAACTAGTTGGGCCTACTAAATTGGTTAAGGCAGGTAGATATCTCTTGATTGCACATAGCCTTATCAAATAGCATAGTATTAGTGAGAGAGATTGTCGTTAGTGGCATTAACTAAAGGGAGATTCCCCAGGTATTAGTGTAATGTTGGCGAGTTTCCAAAGATGAGACAAACATTGCTTGCGCAATGAGTAGTTAAGAAAGTTGCAGATAACAGCTATCAGATGGTGATACGCAAGTAATCTCCACACCGGAGATGCTGTAGTTTGGTGTCTTGTGACAAAAAGTACGAAAAAAACTTTCTTCATCTTCCTGACAAGGCCTTATGATAATACACCAACGTCGCAGTCATGAGTATTGCATGCAGAGTCAAAACCTCTCCATCCAGTGTGACAACAGTTTTCAAGAAAGGCTTCTGAGCCTGTACGTGCCTGGATTCTCATGCCTAGCGCCAAAATAGCTTACAGCTTTTCTAAAACCTAGTTGAAAACGTGTTACGTTTGCTTCCTCCCTAAAATAGTTTGGATGGCACACTGTTCCCCACAGCCCATTTGTGGTTCTTGGCAACCTCCAATGTATTGGTTTTAAATGATGTACGCGCGTACCTAAAATAGGATACATTGAGTTAAAACGAAAAGTTTTTAGGATCAATTACTTTCAGACTTGATTAATTCAAAAACAGACCCCCCCCCCCCCCAAAAAAAAAGAGTTTGAAATGAATGGAGAAACTCCTTAGCAATTCAACTCTTGGAGATGAGATTGAATCATAGGCCATGAAGGCGAGATGACTAATTGTTTTAATCAAATGCAGCTAGAGGGTCAAATTAAACTACCATTTTCCTTGTTTTCAAAGCTGGCACTTTTAGTAACTAGTAGGATATAACTTATAGCCTAGCGCAGCAAATAAAGGAGGAAACTGAGAAAACAGATGTTTTGTTACCGGAAAAAAAAAAACTTCAACCGGATACAAGGAGCTATGTTGTAGGTGTTGTACAAGTCTACCGCAAAGGTCAATGGGGAACAGTATGTAATGATGGCTGGGGTATGGAGGAAACCAATGTAGCTTGCCGACAACTTGGTTTTACCAAGGCTGTACCTTACGTACTCTTGTAATCACAATCGTAGAAATATTTTCTTTCATATTTGTAAGTATATGTAAGTGTGTGTTTTCTGTATCTTTTATTTATGAAAATTCTAAATATTATCAAGGAGCGTGTCCACGACAGTACTCAACTCAAGGAATGCTGTTAGTAATACATGATTCCTGCACATTTTTTCTAAAACGGTGGAGAGAGGTTAGCAGTGTGCGATAACTGCTTTGGTACGTAAAAAAACAGTTTTGCTTAAATGCAACTCACAAAATCTAAAATATTGGGGGAAAACCTGAAATATGTAGCACAGTAATACTTCCAGAAAGCACACTGCAGTGCAGTGTTGTGATGTTGTCTCGTCCATGATCTCGCATGCTAACGATGTGAGCAAAGTTGCTTGTTATGGTCTAACATTTCTCGGATTAAAACATTTCTTGCTGTAAAGACCAATGAAACCCTTATCCATCAATTAATAACTTCGAAGATTGATCAATGTAACCCTCTCTTGTCTGGCCTTCACATACCATACAACTTCTAAAATAATCCCCAATGTACAGAATTCCGCTGCTCGTCACATAACTTTATCCCGAACGAAATTATGATCACATTTCACCTATGCTCATTGATCTACACTAGTTATCTATCGCTGAGCGCACCAAATTAAAGATTCAGCTGCTCACTTCTACATGATCTTGCTCCTCTCTACATTACCGGACTTAATTACTCACTACAAGCAGACAAAAACCCTTCGCTCATGATTTGGTTTGCTTCTTTTAAGAAAAAAAACCTACCGTTTAMAATCTTATGGTCATCGATCCTTCTCCGTTTACGCACCTGAACTCTGGAATACTCTTCCTTCTTCAATTAGAATTATTTCTAGTTTAGCATCCTTCAAGTTTGATCTGAAAAACTTTTCGTGTAAACGTATGTTTTAACTTATGCAGCAATAAGTAAAATTCATAACGTTTGAAAAAGTAAAGTTAAAGTTCATAAACCTCGCTTCAAGACTGTCCCAATGGTCGTTAAGGAATTTATAATACACACTGATGTGTATGTTGAAAATTTAAATTTTTTTATTAATCAATAAATTTTATTACTTTTGCAAGTCATTGTAAGGAGCATATTTATTGAAGTCGTACAAACAAAACAACATTTTTTTCACTTTGTAAAATTAGACTCAACCAAAAAACAAGGGGTTATGTTTATGGTGTTATACAAGTTTAGAGCAATGGTCAATGGGGTACAGTGTGTTACAATAGCTGGGGTATGGATGACACCAAGGTTGCCTGCCGACAACTTGGTTTTACCAAAGCTTTAAATTACTGGGGAGGACATGGGGAAGGACCAGTCTGGCTAGACGACATGCGTTGTACAGGATCAGAGGCCTCACTTGAGGACTGCTCTCACCCTGGATGGGGAGTTGTAAGTTCAAACTGCAACGGTCACACTTCAGATGCTGGAGTTTGGTGTTCTTCTTTACAAGTACTCTTTCGTATTTTTTCTTTCTATATGAGAAAGCAACATAAATGCAGGTTCCTACGCTTCTATATACTATTGTTAAAGTGCTGGTCTTACGAAAATATTAATGACACAAAAAAAAAATCCCCGATTTTCTATATGCTCAAAAAGGTTATAATGTTAACCAATAAACAATAATTGGTTCGATTTTGTCCTTGCATTTTAATATGTGTGTGACGTCATACGCGCAACTGGCATCCGTTTTATCCACACTTTACAGTATTCTCTGTTAGAAGGCATGGCTTGGTTTAAGGCTTGTTTTTAAATCAAAAATATTCGAAATTTGGTTGCAATTACACATTGTGAAAAGCCGCGATTTTTGAAGGGTTGCGCGTATGACGTCACTTCCTTCGAATCATTAAAAGTTGCCATTGTTATTTTAGTCAGTCTTTAGTAATTAATAGTAGTAGTATAGTAGTTGTTATAACAAGCCAAAATTCTATTTTAGCATATTGTAAAATTATTCATTTATCTTAAAATATAGCCCAGTCCAAAATAACATATTATAATTCATGTTAATATTTTGCGATTAAACTATTATTATATTAGATAATTGTCACTTGTTTTAATTTATTCAACTATTATTTTGAAATCTAAAAATAAAGCTACGAACCACATATACGAGCACTTCGGTCGGATACAAGAGGATTTGTTGAAGGTGTTATACAAGTCTATCACAATGGTCAATGGGGAACAGTTTGTGGTGATTACTGGGATTCAAATGACGCCAATGTAGCGTGTCGACAACTTGGATTTTCCAAAGCTTTAGGTGCCTGGTGTTGTGGAGAAGGAGGGGGCGAATATCGTTGGAGGATATTGCCAAGTGGACGAGACAATATATTAAGAAAAATCAGTAGTATTTAGCAATTAGTTTTAAAATGGGGTGAAAGATTCATTGAAATTAAATTCCATATCTTAAACATATAATCCATGAGTTGAAGAGTTCGAATTGTTGAAATTTGGAGTTGAAGTTGTTGAACATGATTACCTAAGTTGCTTGAATAGTTTTGGGAGAACTGGTATTCGATGCGGGAATGAGAAAAGATGTTGTGGTTGAAGATTGATGAACTTTAATTAAAACAGCTTTATTACCTTTGGCTGGTTGTAGGGAGCGAGTTATGGTGTAGGTTAACATTATAGGCCTCAAACAAGGTCTAAATATGTCTCAAAGACACCCAAAGATATAAGTTGAATGTTACAAAGAAAGTCATATAAGAAATAGAAGTCCCCAAACGTAATTGAATAATAATTATTAATTAAAGTATTGTTTTTTATTATTTTTCGAGTCGCTTACAAATCGAGTCGTTTCTTTTTAGTTGAACGGGAGGAAATTTCCTTAACAAAACAGTTATCTCTTTTTTCTCCATATTGTATTCTGTTCTTGAACTTATTTTATTTAAAAAACAATTTCAAGCAACAAGTAAGAAGAAGTTGTAGAAATTTTGCAATTCCTGTCCAAAAAGCACTGGCAAAACGCGAAATTAGAACCGCCATCTTCGTTTCAAAATTATCCTGGATTTTAGTTTTGAATCTGGTAGAATATCCCAAGTCTTTTTAACCAATAATACAAGTCTACTGCAAAAGGTCAATGGGGAACAATTTGCCATGTTAACTGGGAATTTAATGATGCCAAGGTTGCCTGTTGACAACTTGGTTTATCCAAAGCTATAAATTCCCGGGGCTATGGCCGAGGCGAAGGACAAGTCTGGTTAGACAGCTTAAAATGTACAGGCTCAGAAGCCACACTTTGGGATTGCCCTCACCCTGCATGGGGAGTTGTTGACCCTGGCTGCAGAAGTCACACTGTTGATGCTATGGTTGAATGTTCAGGTAACTGAAAACATACAGGTAACTAAAAAACCATCCTCGCAGATATATAAAATTCTTGCCGCCAGTTTCTGGTACTGTTCAAATGCACCACAGAAATTAGACAACAATTAAGGTACTGATATACCATCGACAAAAACATGGCATTGAAATTGGGTATAAAGTTGGAATGTAACACACAAAGTGGACATTCAACATTTTCATTTTTAAAAATATGATTACTGGGCGTTAATGGTATTGTACAATTGTACTACCTTGGAAAGTGGGAAAATATGTGATTATAATAATGGAAGCTACGACTTGGATTGCAGCGATGGCAACGTTGCGTGTCCTGAACTTTGTTTTATGACGGCTATATCGGCTATATATTGGCTTTGGAAATGAAGAGCAATTTAAAGTCTTGCCGGAAGACATCAGGCTCAGAAACCTCATTTAAGAGCTGTCCTCAAAATGGATTGACAGTTTGCTCTGGATGCAAAAATCACACTTTGGATGCTGGTAGTCAACCCATGTTATTGCCCTCAAATTTGACCACCCACCATTTTTACCACTTGAATTTATTTCTTATGTTTGAGAATAAAACCTGAAAAAAAAGTCGAAAAACTAGATTTTAGTGACATTTATCTCAATTTATCTTCTATTTTTCGTCAAAATAAATCTTTGATGTGGCACGAAGCTGGAACTGCTGGCACGATACTGAGCACTTAAGGTGCTATCGCAATATAGTTTATTATAAAATAAATTTTAAGATTTCACGAAAATTGTTTTTTTTTTTACAGTATGACAAGAGATAAATTTGCTTTGCTTTGGGGGAAAAATCAGAATAGTAGATGGTATTAGGTATACAGAAGATATATATTCATTGAATACTAAAGTGGTCTAATAATGGAACATAATGTATAGTAAAGGAATCAATAACGCTATTTCTACGACTGCCATGAATAAGTATAATGACCGTTAAAAAATCCGTAATTAGTGGGTTGCTTGACGCAGCCCAGTCGTAAAATGCCTTTGGTTTTTCTTTTTTTCTTTTCCTGCTCGCCAAAATGGCAAAGTTGCGCAAGATCACCCATATATGGCTTTGAGTGAAGTGTTCATAGATTCATGGCTCATACGCTGGCTCAGCAGTTGAGGCTGTGACTCCTGGCTTTCCTTAGTTAGAAGTAATATAATTAATCGGTAAAAGAAGATTTCTAAAGATCCCCATTTTTTGTAATTTGAATGACGTGTTCATAGATTCATGAGTCATACGCTGGCTTAGCAGCTGAGGCTCTCCTTGGTTAGAAGTAATATAAGTGAGCGATTAAAAATCTCTAAAGACCCCAATTTTTTGAAATTCAGATATTTATGAGCATTGATACAGCTACTCAGTCGGCAGTATTCCCTGCTTCGAACGCGTGGGTTAGTAGCAAAATAGCCTGTGCTAGCTTCGAAAGTAACCATTAGCCTAAAAGAAAAACCGGCTTTCAGTCTTTTTAGTTAATAAGATATATACATGAATTTGTCGTTAGATACTATAAATGAGACTTTTCACTGAGTTTTGAATCGTTTTACTAACCGAGTCTTATTCCACTTCAATGGTTTGAATATTAAAAACACTTTAAGTGTATATAACAAGGACAAAAAGGTATTTTTAACTTTGATTTGATTCAGACGAGCTGAAACTAATAGGTCGGGAATTCCAAACCCGGTTCAAACAAACCAGTCATTTCAACATACTCTCATCTTTGCATCATAATTACCGCGACCTAACATCTATTTCACCCCGGCCTGCTCTCAGTCTGACCTCTAGCTCAGCTGGTAGAGCATCGGTAGTACAATTCCGAAGGTCGTGGGTTCGAATCCCAGCGAGGTCGGAAATTAATTTTTCCGAATTTAATTCCAAGGGCTTTCGCCCGGAATAACCTCGTTCCCAAGCACTACAACTTACCTATATTATCTTCTACTATTTCATTAGTGCCACGCGGTCCACATACTCTCATCTTCATTTCAAGAAGGTTATTTCAAGAATATGATCAGTAATGGAGAGATCGAGAATTTCAAAAAGTTAGCGAAAATCAAATGACGAGTTGAATTCATTTCTAAACGAATTTATTTCGCTCATTTGGCCATGTACAGTTCCTGAAAATAAAGATATGTATTTCGTAAGACACGAAGGAGTCTTAGTAGGTCGAGATTCAGTCGTGTAGGTCAAGATGGAGAGTATATTATAACTTTGTGACGTCAGTAACGCAATGCTGTTTTCTCTAGCTACTGAAACCGCATCTGTATTTATACAGTACTACAATTATGGGGAAGCACCGCATTACGAGCTAGAGTGTTACATTCTAATGGTATGTAGTTTTTATAAACAATTTTAAAATTCCTTTCAAATATGACTCAATATATATAATACTCAAAAGGAAACAAAAAAGTTCTCCCAATTCTAAGAAGCAACCCAGTGCACGCTCCAAGAAAGTCTTGTTGAATTTGATTATTATAAGAAAAATTAACACAATAAATTTGCTTCGCATATTTGATCTACTAGGAGTATTTTACAGTGATAGCTGAGGAACAGTGAGTCAGGATTTCTGGAGTTGGGAGGAAACCAAGGTTGCATGTAGCCAGCTTGGTTTTACCAAAGCTGCATATTACTGGGGCAGTGGACATGGGGAAGGACCAGTCTGGCTGGACGACATGACATGTACAGGCTCAGAAGCCTCTCTTCAGGACTGCTCTCACCCTGGATGGGGAAATGTTAGTTCTCACTGCAACAGTCACACATATGATGCTGGTGTTATTTGTTCTGGATGTTAAATCAACCCACTTTACTAAACGTATTCTTTTAATAATTACTATCGATCCACCAGCCTATCTTTTTCTCTACACTTTATCAGCAACAGCTGAGAATACTAAAAATAAATGCAACACGTTACATTACTAAGGATGCTGTCATAGCTATCTCAGCAGACAACAACATTTTTATTATTGCTTTGAGTAGACAGCAATATTAATAATAATGCAGCGTTCTTGTTGGATTGAGGAAAATGGTAAGCAAATGAAACCACCAAGTTAGTAGTTTAAAAAATTTCAAGAGCCTTTTCAAAATCCAGGCTGCCGTACCAAAATGAAATAGCTTTTCCACTTGGTCTCTCATTTTAAACACGATCCGCAGTTCATGTGCAATGCGCATTTTTTATCTAAACCCTGTTGCATTGAAGCTATAATTTGATAAATAAATGAAAATACATGCGATAAAATTTTTTTTATCGAATGTATTTTCATTTATTTATCAAATTATAGCTTCTATGCAACAGGTGTACTAAGATAACAGTAAAGGATGTGAAATAAAGTTAAAGCAGCACCATACCTGAGTATACGACGAACAGTATCGCTAATGCATTTGTATGTGTACCTGGTTAAGCCCCACGAAAATTATCTCCTACTTATAATCACCTATATACCCTATAGTCACTTACACACACACGTATCGTTAAATATTTTTCTCATCCTAATGTTATTAATTATTCGATTAATTATTAACAGCTTTATTGTGTAATAAAGACAATGAAATATATACACGTCGGGCGATTAGATGGAGCAAAATAGTCAATGAGAAAACGTAAGCGACATATCAGCTTATTATTGTAACTTCAATAATACCAACGTTGTACATTGACACATTGGCTTCGTCAAAGTTGGATTAGCTAAGTAGATTTGTGGATAACGTAGAACATTATTGTCATGTGGAGCACAATACAAAGTTTCATAGTACAGTACGAAGTCAGATACTAGAGGCCATGTTATTGGTGTCATACAAGTCTACTACAAAGGTCAATGGGGAACAGTGTGCCATGATTACTGGGATATAAATGATGCTAAGGTTGCCTGTCGACAACTTGGTTTTGCCACTGCTGTAAGTTACGGGTACGATGGACATGGAGAGGGACCAGTGTGGCTGGACGACATGACATGTACGGGCTCAGAAGCCTCTCTTCAGGATTGTTCTCATCCTGGATGGGGAGTTAAAATCGCTGTTCTTCGTTCGGATCACAGTTAATAGAGGGGACTGGTTTGGAGACCCGGCTGGCCTATTGTTTGGCTTCTGTTGCTGAACGTACCGGTCACGTGACACTGACTGTGCAAAAACAAGACAAATTTTCCAAGATGGCGAATACAGTGTACAATTTATTTGTGTTTGGCGACGATTTTGAGGCGATTTTAGACATATTAGAAGAATTTGAAGCATTGGAGAAGCAATTTACTGCTGTAGCTAGCGGTGTAAGTAGAATACTGTTGAATTTTGACGTGTATCTGCCTGTATCAAAGCGTAATCACAATTTTCAGGATTTTAAAATTCTTCGTCCTCCACCCGGTAGTAGTAAGCTTATCTGCATGTATGTAGACGAGAACTATTCGCTATTTAGTATTTCCGTTGTATTTTTTCTCTCTCTTTCCCGTAGGTGCAATCGACAGATATTATTTGCAGCGAGTGTGGTAAAAAGTGCAAGTCTAAAGGAGGCTATAAATGACACCGAAATGCTAAACACACACAAAATCAGAACAGTGCCAACTCTGATCAGAGCCCGAATCTAAGGCAGCAAATTTTCATGCCAATCATTCTTACTGAGATAGTGCTTAATGTAATATAAAGTGTTAAAGGAAACGAAGTCCTTGCAGCCAGTCCAAGAAAGGAGTTGGCTCTTTAACAACACAAACAACTTGAAGAAGGAACACCAGAATTCACAGTGATGGACTCTCTACGAAAGTTATTCGAGGAATGGAAATATTGAGAAATTTTATGGCAACTGTTACGCTCAAGTACCATTAAAATCAACCAGCTTTTTTCCTGGACTATCTCATAAAGCTGCCACACTTCTTGCAAATAAAGTAGCTGATAGCATGTTGTCAATCACTTGAAGTCCACTGACAAGAGCCAAAAGGACCAACAGTTAAAAACTGAGGGAACTATCAGAGAAAGAGAATGCAGATCTACAGTATGCTGGAGGTTATGTATTGCATAAGCTCCACTAAAATCATGCAAAGAAATTTATACCTGAAAACCAACAGGCAATGGCTATGTTAAAAGTTGGAAAAATGGAGGAAGATTTTGGATCTCAAAAGTTGGTGTCAAGTTTAACCCGTGGAGGTCTATGATGCATAATTCAGCCAGCACAAAATATATTTTTTTATACAGAACATTATTTTAGACAGTTCACTTTTATCTCTAGTTTACACAAGATAGACATGTTGGGGATAACCAAAAATGCACTTAACGACAGTGAGGTGATATCAAGCTACCAATCCATGGTTTCAGATGCCGAACTAGTTACTAACAGTTATGTTAACGAAGATGTCTTCTATAGTATTGTTAACTTATATGCAAGATTCCGATCATTTTCATTTGCAAAGGATGTCACACAACATCATAAAGTTAAGGCAAAGCAAGCAAAGATCAAGGCCCTTCGTAAGGAAATTATGAGAAGCTGTTACACGAGGAACAAGATAGACTTAACTAATTATGCAAAACACTTTAATCTTTTATTGTTGAAAATTGTTAAAGTTCATACAGTCTATGTAGATAATTATGTCCCTCAAAAATTTACTTAAGATATTAGGATACGAAAAATGACGATTTGCTCGAAAAAAATTTTTTTTTTTAATTTCGTAACTTTAAACTTTTGTCTTTCATATGTTTGTGAAACTTCTTGCAATTTTTGATTGGAAAAGCCAAAATTTTGAGAAAAATCGAAATCGTGACTTTATCAAGATCGGAAATACCCCGTCGCTTAATATATGCTAATCTGTCATCTTCTACGTAACACGCGGTTATTTTGATCCGATGGTGCGTGACAAATCCGCTGTCACAAACTGATGTGGTGTTTGTTTGAGACAAGAGAACAACGAGAGACAACGAGACAAGAGACAACGAGAGTTTATACTTATAATTTTGAGATATGCCTACAAGGAAAAGAAATTTCATGGCTAGTACCGTTTCTTATTCGAAGCGTAAGAAAAGAAGGAAATCAGCAGATGAGTTTCCCGCCGATCGAAAGACTGCTTTGGCGAGAAGCGATCTTGGGTCATACTATGATCAACCGGCTAGTTGGCCAGAGGATTTTGAGAAATCACCCAGTTTAGGCTCATCCTCAAGCGCCAAAAAACTTGGAAGAACTAAAGAAGATGAACAGAAAACAAATTATTTTTCTGTTGTTAACAACACGTTAACAAGACCTGGTTTGGCGATCGTCGACGGCCATTCACTTCAAAGCGGTTTGGAACTTTCGGCGACATGCAATTTTTGTGGGGACGAAATAGAAGTCCTCGAAGATATAACAACGAAACATGGTTTAGGAGCTGTGTGGATGATTCAGTGCAGAAACAGCGAATGTGAAGGACGATCACTAACGAAAACTTTCCCTACGTCACCTAAATCTGGTCACTTTGAAGTAAATAGATCGGTTGTATTAGCAGTGAGGTCAATTGGTCGTGGCCATAGTGCGGCTCAAAAGTTTTGTAGTATTATGGGCCTTCCTCAGCCTCCTAACCATTCAAGGTGGTCTGAACATTCTAAAGTCATTCAAGAAAAATGTAAAGAAATACTTGGTGAGGAGCTTCAACAATCCGCTCTTGAGCTGAGAGACGTCCATAATGCTAAGAACGACAGTACTGTAGACGTGGGAGTAAGCCTCGATGACTCTGGGTGTACTAGGGGATGGTCGGCTACAGACGCCTGTGTGGGAGTAATATCCACCGACACTGGAAAAGTTGTGGACGTTGTGCACAAGACCAGTTCTTGTAGCGAGTGCAAGAAAATGGATGCACCGAGAGAAAAGGGAGAAGTTGACAAGATGAACTATCTATCGTGGTTCTTGGAACACGAACCAAAGTGTATGCTAAATCACGAGGGAAGTTCTTCGGTAAGTTGACATAAACTTTAATACACCTCATTGCAAGAACGATGTCTATAAAAATAAAAATAAATAATGAAGAGGAAAAAGTAGAATATTGTCCTTAAGAAATATTCATTCTAAAGAGCTTCGATTGAAAATGGCTAAAATTTAAAATGATTGCGGTTTGTACCACTATTACGCTGTGAATTAATTGTTGAAGAAATATATCAAATTTTCMRTTTAGTATTAATTCCTATTTCGTAGTTTGATATCTTATATTTTTATACGTACAAGAAAATAAGTAAAGAATAAAAAAGTCTGAATGAAGGCTAGTACATTATATGGGAGTTGGGGTGGAGTACTGGTGAGAGTTTGAAAACGAATGTATTTGGAAATCCAAAACATGAAATAAAGTACAAAGTGATTGGCAGGCTTTTAAGAAATGTCGGTTACAAGTAAATTAAAAATCACATGTTCTTCAATAGGCGATGGAGGCAGCAGGTGCAGTTGAACTATATCAAAGATCAGTGGAAAAGAATTTGCGATACATTCCATTTATTGGGGATGGAGACAGCAAGGCCTATAGTGAAGTCTGCCAAGCTCATCCTTATGACCCTGCAGTTTTCATTCCTAAAGAGGAATGTGTTTCTCATGTCACTAAGAGGATGGGTACGGCCTTGAGAGCTTTGACGAAAGAATGCAAAGGTAAATAAAATGATTACAGATTCACCCGAATTGAAAGGCATAAACTACATTTATATGCGTAATTTGAAGTCTATTTGATAAACATTTGAAAATGTTTGGACCTATCAAATTGTAATTTTTCCCTTTATTAATTGGTTTTCATTCCCTTGCATCTTGATCCCTTTTTGTAAAAAAAATGTAGAACAATCAAGCAAGCATTATACAGCTGTCTATTTTAGGCTGTCTACATTATATTTTAGGTCGAAAATTGAGGGATGGAAAAGGGCTAACCGGTAAAGGAAGTCTGACTGTAAAACGAATTGACAAAATTCAAGACTTCTATGGACTGGCAACCAGACGTAACAAAGGAGATGCAAAGAAAATGGCCAAAGCAGTAGTACAGTAGTACAACTGAGAACCCTCAACATGATAACTGCCCAACAGGAGCCGATTCTTGGTGTAGTTATCAAGTGGACTTAGCTAGAAGCACTAAGGTCCACAAGCCCATAAAGGACCCTTTCACACCTGCCATAAGAGAGATAATGCAGCCCATTTTCGATCGTCTGGGTAATGAAAGTTTTCTAGCAAACTGTGCAAACTGCATGACGCAGAATGCAAATGAATCGCTTCATCATGTCATTTGGAATATGGCCCCTAAAGATATGGCAAATTCTACATCTGAGATAAGTATTGCCATTAGCATGGGTGTGTTGCTGTTTAACCGAGGTTTCAGCCATACATTCTCTAGTCTCCCTCGCATCCGTTTTTAGTGTCGGTCGTCACGCAACGCTCCCTCCCCACAAACGGCTGCTTGCATTCGAACTACATTCCTTTCTCATTGTTTGGATCGTACCAATGAGGTCGAGCGTATTGTTTCCTATTGAGCCAATCACAGTGTCCGAAAGTATAAACATGCTGAGTTTCAATCGAGCTGCCGAAGAACATCCTCGAAAGAAATCGGTGCGGAATATTCGCCGTTTTCGACTTCACACCGTTCTTCCTCTTCTAGTGAGCTTATCTTCACAACACTAACTCCTAAACTACGTAACTTTGAGACTTGGTCATCCATTAGACGTATTAGCGACCTTTAGATACGACGAAGAATACGAGTACGAGTAACGCTAAATCGTAGTCGATTTCCGATTTTTTACGATCACGATCAAGACTACAAAGAGATAGTGCCAATCTTTAAAAGTTTTAACTCGGATTCGTTCTCGTACTCGTCGTCGAATCTATAGGTCTCAATTAAAGGAGACACAACAACCACGATGTGACCAGACTCTAGTGTATATTTGTAGTCAAATACGAGAGTCAGAGCTTGGTAAATTAGAGATTTGCCAAACTCTGTTGGAAGATTGACAACAATTTTTTTTTCTCTTCGACTTAAGTTTTGATAGCCGACTTCTGATGCGCATTTCGATCAGGAATACCGGACTTTGAAGACGCGAGGCCAAACATGCATGTACACTTCTTCTGTGAACGAGTTGAGAATGCCAAATAAAAGCTGCACGGTGATTGGTCAGATCAAAAGTCCGGGAACGGTTCTCTAAATATGTAACCCGTCTTGTGATTGGCCAAACAATGAGAAAGGAATGTAGTTCGAATGCAAGCAGCCGTTTGTGGGGAGGGAGCGTTGCGTGACGACCGACACTAAAAACGGATGCGAGGGAGACTATACATTCTCCAAACTTCTGCCATCTCTGGGTATAAGATTGAAACCCTGTATGTCAGTTTCATGGCAGAAGATTGGTGATAACAGATTGTACATGGCAGAATACCACAATTCTGACTCGACTAAGCTCAGACGGAAGAAGAAAAAAAAGAATAACGGCAAGAAACAGGATGCCTTTGTCCATGCTGAAGGCATAACCTACAAATCCTAAGCATTCCATAGTGGTGGTTGTACAAAGAAAGGGAAGAAAGGAAAGAAAGGAAAAACTGCAAAGAAAGGAAAAACTGCAAAGAAAGGAAAGATGGCAAAGGGAGGAAAGGAAAGTAAGAAAGGACAGACGGCAAAGAAAGGGAAGAAAGAAAAGAAAGGAAAAACTGCAAAGAAAGGAGAGATGGCAAAGGGAGGAAAGAAAATTGAGAAAGGATAGATGGCAAAGAAATGGAAGAAAGGAAGCACTGCAAAGGAAACAAAAAAAGGAAGTAAAGAAGGAAGTGAACTCATTTAATTTAGACAAAGCTCAAAAAGCTATGATTTTTTGAAATACCATTTTTGTTAAAGTTATTTCATCACTTTTACACTCAAATAATTAATAACATGTTATCCAAAAGATGATAAAGAACTAGCAATAGATGAACATAATTTTTTAATACTCTATAGAGTTTTCTTTTTTAACCAACTACCCTATAGTTACAATCTCAAAATTGAAAAATATACAGTAAAATATAGGCTTACAGTATTTATATAATATTGTTACATGATGATAAACTAATAATGATAAGCTGTCTATCATTTAATTCTGCAAAGAAATGCTCAAAATTCCTCTAAACTCTATCGTACCAGATCGCGAGCAGATGAGAAGTGCTGATACGGTCTCATATCAGCCATGGTCTTTCCCCGTATCGCGCACGTTCTTTGCAGAACTAAATAATAGAAACCCGTATTGTCAGCTCAAAATCGCAATAATTTATAAAAACAGGAACAAGAATATGTGAAATTACATTTTTAAACAAATGTTATTTAAATATCTTGAAATAAAGTAATTTCACAGCAGTCTGCAATGGATCAAGGTTCTGGCAGCTCCATAGCTTCACAAAACTCCTTCACAGATGCGGTATATGCATGCTAAAATCAGTAGGAAAAAAAAACAATATAAATTTACAAGTCCGTGAAAAATATTTAAAACATAAACTGGGGTTGTAGTTATCAAAGTCATAATTATGGCATACACTGTACCTCTCGTATTTCCCCCTTGATATCCCCAGGAACCAGATGACGAATGTAGGCCAATATACTTGAAGGAAATCCATATTCTGCTTCTGGAGAACCGACCTTTTTTCGCTAGATGTTTACATGAATATATATCAACATTTGGTTTGAATAATAATACAGAGACTCTTTAACATCGTAGTCAGACATCGTCAACGCTTACCAATAAAGCATGGGCCCAAACACAATAGTGGTAATATCGGTTCAAACGTGGTGGTTTTCCTCTCTTTTGACGACTGGATGTGCTTCTCTTCAGGTCATCAACAAAGGAATCACCATCATACCTAGATGTGCACATAAAAACCCAGCCATCGCAAAACATCTAAACATAAATAAAAATCCCTGTAACAAACGGCTCCAATAAATACTAGTGCCACCGAGTGATTTGAGTTGTAACTGTTTTCAATTTACTTACCCAAACTGCTGCATTTCTCGTAGAATAGTTCTACGCAGTTCATCATTACTGTTCATTGTATACAACAAAGGTTTTCTCAATTTAAACAACCAAGAGTACTTTAATCAATTACGAGATATTGATATTTTCTTGAACTAACATTCCTTTGAAACTTATCTGGTATGCGTGAGACGAATTCGAAGGCCTGAATAACAACTCGCGTGATGCTTGCAATAACGTGGAGTCCAAATGTTCCTTTGTCCTTGTAAAAAGATCCTACATTGCGATCGTCCAGAACACCAGATAATTTGACAAGTGATGACAAAATGGAAGGCTCAAGGTGTTTTGGCCAACACCATCGTGGCTCCCTGCAGCTTCCGGCTCCAAACAAAGAAATGCGTTTTTCTTTATTTGCCGCTAGAACCTCAACTTGAAAAAACAAAAAGTCCCTTGGATTTCATTCGATTTTTCTAAAATTTGGAGCGTTTATAAAGTAACTCATGATCCAAAAAAGTGTTTCTCCGATTTTTGAAATTTTACTTCTTTCCAAAGTTATGACGCTTTTTACTCTAAACAACACTCCAAAAGCAATCGCCGAACTTTGATTAAAAATAGCGAGATATAAAACAGATATCAAAAATCTGAGACACCCTTTTTGAGCTTCTTATCTGTTGAGTATGTTAAGCCATTTTTCGCAAACATAGCTTAAAATGTACGTGTCCGTTAACGTTGTTTTCACTGAGGCATGGTCAACTTTCGCTTCGAGGACAATAATGTGAACAAGAATTTAAAAAATCGTCTTTTTGAAGATTTCTTCATAAACTTTGTTTACCCAGCTTTCAGAAAATATATACTTTGTTTGTGTTATACTATAAAGCCAGCGCTTTATTTAAGTCTGCGCGCATAGTGGTCATAAACGTATCCTAATACCTTAAATGTAAAAGATTCAAGTAGCTAATCGTAAATTGCCTATATGTAGCGAGATTTACGATGGAATTTGGAAAACATAAAGTTTGCATTATTATTAATATTTTATTTTAAAAAACTATGCTTAAATAACAGTAGATTCAAATGATAATTATAAACTCTTCAAGGAGGGATTAAACCATAAAAGACATGTTTGGCTGAATTAATTCTTTTTAGAACAAACTATTTTCTTTTTTTCTTTTTTGGATGATGTTTCAGAAGCAAGGTGTATTAGATTCTGTTTTGTTGCACAGGTTTGGAGTGATTGTACTTTGCCAGTGAAAGAATACTAACGTCAAATCTATTGTTTGCTTTTGTTGTTGTTGTTTTTTAATTTTAATTTAGTTTTTTAGCTATTAGATGCTAATATTAGTATTATACAATTTCATTTCATGGCCCAAGTAAAATCACTCTAGTAAAACTACTCTACATAACTTAAGCATACCTTCTATCATCCACTGATGTATAGGGAGCAAGGTATGGCTTGCGCTTCCTCTCATGTTCTTTGGTACTTCGGACATTCAGAGCATATGAACTTCAATGCTTACTCAGTTATGCGGGTCAACCTTGCTGCACAAGTTTTAAGAGGCCGTCCGCGTAAGAACGGATAAGGCAAAATTTGACCCATCRCCGATTTTCCTGATTTTCTTAGTAAAAGTCCACTATTATATGCAATGAACAATTATCACATTTATTTGGATCAATTCGGATTTTTAGGTACTTTACGAGACGGTTTTCGATGACACCTCAAAACTTGCAAATTCACCGTCGGGAAAGCTGCGATTAAGCTGTACATATCGGGCGCCGCCAAATTTTTTTTACTAACTTAAATCAACTGAAAATTTTTACACATGAATTTTATAACTTTTGGTTATAATTAAAAGTTTTAACGATTAAATTTAATAAAATTTTCACTGAGATATGATTATTTAAATATATATACTAAAATTCCTAAACGCG
>NW_022261432.1:37541-53639 GCF_009602425.1 Actinia tenebrosa | reverse complement strand
AAATAACGCGCTGGCTTTATAGTATAACACAAACAAAGTATACATTTTCTGAAAGCTGAGTAAACATAATTTATGAAGACATCTTCAAAATACGATGTTTTTAATTGTTGTTCACATTATTGTCCTCCAAGCGAAATTTGACCATGCCTCAGTGAAAACGTTAACGGACACGTACATTTTAAGCTATGTTTGCGAAAAATATCTTAACATACTCAGGAGATAATAAGCTCAAAAAGGGTGTCCCAGATTTTTGATATCTGCTTTATATCTCTCGCTATTTTGGATCAAAGTTCGACGATTGCTTTTGGAGTGTTGTTTAGAGTAAAAAGCGTCATAACTTTGGAAAGAAATTAAATTTCAAAAATCGGAGACACACTTTTTTGGATCATGAGTTACGTTATAAACTCTCCAAATTTTAGAAAAATCGAATGAAATCCAAGGGCCTTTTAGCTTTTTGAAGTTGAGGTTTTAGCGGTAAAAAAGATTCGAGAAAAATGCATGTCTTTATTTGGAGCCGGAAGCTGCAGGGAGCCACGATGGTGTTGGTCAAAACACCTGGAGCCTTCCATTTTGTCATCACTTGTCAAATTATCTGTTGTTCTGGACGATCGCAATGCGGGATCTTTTTACAAGGACAAAGGAGCATTTAGACTCGACGTTATTGCAAGCGACGGGACATTTCCGGTCTTTATAAAGTCACGATTTTGATTTGTCTCAAAATTTTGGCTTATCCAATCATAAATTGCAAGAAGTTTCAAAAAAATATGAAAGACAAAAATTTTAGGTTACGAAATTTCAAGAAAAACATTTTTCGAGCAAATCCTCATTTTTCGTGTCCTAATACCTTAATATCATTTGGGAGGTCGAAACTACATTGCTCCGCGTATAAAATGATCTCCTTCGGACTCTGGATGACGGCAATGAAGCCCTATTGATCTTTTTGGACTTCTCTGCTTTTAAAACGTCTTACAACTCGCTTTGGTTTCTCTGGTACTGTTATCTCGTGGTTTCAGTCGTATCTCTCCAATCGGACTCAGAACATTAGTATCAACAATTTAGAATCGACCCATCATGCACCCCTCAGGGCTCCGTTCTTGGACCCGTCCTATTCTGTCTTTACATTGCACCAATTGAAGACATCTTCCTATCGCACGGTCTATCAGCGATGACATATGCCGATGATACACAATTATATACCATCATTCCAAAGAAACAACTAGTAATTGCGCGAACTGCTGTTGAGAATTGCCTACAAGATATCAAGACCTGGTGTGCTGTAAATGAACTTGTTCTCAATGATGATAAGACTGAACTTGTGCATATCCACTCTAAGTTCTCTCGTACACTATCTACTGTACCTGGAATTACCAGTGGCAACTTTACCACAGTACCCAAGGCCGAGGCGCGTAATCTTGGCGTCCTTTTTGATCAAAATCTCAGCTTCAAAACTCAAATTAGTAACACTTGCAGAGCATCTTTTATGACCCTGAGTAAAATTAGCAAGACCCGAAACCATCTGAGCAAGCAGCAAGCTGAAAAGCTGGTACATGCGTTTGTCACTACAAGATTAGACCAATGCAACAGCATCCTGCGCGGCCTTCCCCGTTACGATCTTGACAGACTACAGAAAGTTTTGCTGCGGCAAGGGTAGTTGTTAGGCCGAAACCTGATGTGGACATCACTGACACTCTACGTTAGTTTGCACTGTCTTTCCCATTGCTGATCGCATTGTATTTAAGATCTTACTGCTGACCTATAAAGTACGCAATGCCCTTGCACCTAGCTACCTAAAGTGTCTTCTGAGTGAATACAAAACGTCACGTTGCTTACGTTCCACCAACAAGGACCTCTTGGCTGTTCCACGCACCCAATCAAAAACATATGGAGACCGTGCATTTTCTGTGGCAGCGCCTAAGCTCTGGAAACAACTGGCAGAGGGAGTTAAAGCTTCCAGTTCTATTGACATTTTCCAGACTAAACTTAAGACATTTTTACTTAGAAGTGCATACAGACTTTGAGGTAGAAGCTTATATGTATAAATATTATCACATCACTACTACTCTTATTTATCTTTTTTATTTTTATTGTAGTAATGTTTTTTAAAATACGTTTTCTATATACATATATATACATACGTTTCATTTTTTTCCTATATATTTCTATTTTTTTTCAAATACCTGTATTTTAATAATAATAATAATAATAATATAATAATAATAGCATAATAATAATTATTATAATATATTATTATAATAATTATTATAATTATCGTCATCATCATCATCATCATCATCATCATACGACTTACCACCTCGAAAGGCAAAAATAGTAAAACTAGTAAAGCCATTTTTCATATAAATTTAAAGTTCAAAGAGATGTGCCTTTACTCTTTTTTTGAAAATATAAATTAAGCTGGAGTTTTTTAATGAGCATGTTTCATAATTTGGGGGCACACACAGCAAAGGCTCGATCACCAAAAGTTGTTGTCTTTGTGTATGGCACAGTTAAGAGACATTTGACATTAGATTTTAAAGAGCGTGGCTGTTTGTAGGGTTTCAGTATATCAATCAAACAGCTGGGCGCCAGACCATTCATCACCTTGTAAGTTAAGAGCAAAATCGTGAACAGGATTTCCTTTCTGTAAGCCAATGCAGGTTTTCTAGCACAAGTCTAATGTGTTCATTACGATTAGTGAGTGTAACTAGACTGGCTGCTGAGTTTTGGATTCTCTGCTGTCGATTTAGCTATTGTTTGGAAGTCCATATAGAATACTATTACTATTGCATTTATTCCATCCATGCGAGATGATATAAATGCATGCACCAAACGCTCAGTCGTAGGACTATCAAGATATTTGCGAATCTTCCCAATATTTCGAAGGGCTAAAGCGGCAGAGCTACAGATTTAACTAAAATGAGACTTGAAGTATGTAATGTACTTGTGAAAAAGGAATCCCAGATTACGTGCTTGATCAGAAAGAAACAGAAGAACTATCAATCGTAATGGATGACAAACCAGTTACGTCACGGGAAAAGTTAGAGAAAACATGCACGACTTAAGTCTTTGAAACATTCACAACAAGTTCATTTTCCTCTGATCAGGTCTTGATGGCAGCCGCACAGGACTCTAGATGGGGAGGCTTGCTTGGAGAAATGTAGCCCTTAGAAAATATGGTTTAAAGAAGGAAATGAATTTATCATTCTTAATCTATATGTCAAGTCCATGTTATGTCTATTATATTTATGTTACTGTAAATTTACTGTTATGGTATATCAGTACTCTATACTTTTTAAACTAGTCTTGCTAAACTAGATGTGCCTGTATAAATATTGACTTAAATAAAAATAAAAATAATTGGTTTAATTTACACATACGTTCAATCTATACATAAGTTTAATCTAATCGAAGAAAAAAAACGCTACTTGACGTCATTATTACTACGAACAATCAACTGATAATAAAATCAGGTATAATCTCAACGTCTATCAGCGATCACGATGCAGCTTTTGTTAACTTGCGATTAAAGAAAAATTGTCAAAAGCCCATCTATGTTACAACAAGATCCTTCAAGAATTACAATCAAACGACCATCCTACAATCAATGTCCTCTGTACCCTGGTCAACGTTTATATCTATCTTTGATGACCTCGAAGACAAGTTGTATGCTTTTGGAGAGACCTTGCATGAAAGACCAATGATCCTTTAGCGTGGGCAACGTAAGAATTTTAAAAAACAAGTCAAGCAAGACGACAAAGTAGTACGGAACGAATTCAATAAATTCTTCTCAGCCGTTGGTCAAAATGCTTATAAATCGATTTAATCTCTTATTAGCAATGCAGGCGATTTCAACCCAAAAGAGTTTATAAAACAAACCCATTCAATCTTTGACCAATTTTTTCTTAGAAGGTAAATGCTGAAGAAGTACAGTCCATCATGAAGTCTATTCCATCAATAAAGCTGCTGGCTACGACAAGATACCTATCCGAGTTTATAAGGATTATCTGCCCTCAATTCTTCTATCAATTATAGAACCATTAACATTTCTCTTTGAAGTGACGTTTTTCCTAATTCCTGGAAAATTGCCGAAGTCATCCCTATACTCAAGGAAGACGACCATGAGTCCAGTTTCTTTCTACCTGTCCGTCCAAAGTATGTGAACGAGTAGTTTATAATCAACTAAACTCGTACCTGTCATCCAAAAATCGACTCTATCACACAGAATGGACACAAGAAACATCATTCAACGGAAACATCTGTCATCCATTCAAGTGATTTTGCTCTAGCTAAATTCAATGGATGAAAAGAAGCCTCTATTTTCTTGGATCTGAGCAAAGCGAACGATAGTCTGAACCAATTTGTCCTATTAATGAAGAAACTGCATCATACTGGGTTATCTAGCCAGGCAATTTCAAGGTTTAAGAGCTACCTCTTAAAAAGATATCAAATGGTACGTATTAACTCAAGCCTATCAGACCTTCTACCTGTCAAAACCGGCGTACGTACCACAAGGCTCCATTCTCAGTTCCATGCTTTTTAGTTTTGATGTTAATGATCTACCTCTGGCATTAAAAAACTGTAAAGTTGATTCTTACGTTGACGACACAAAGTTTTACCTGTCATTTAACATCAAAGATAAGAAAATGCACTCGTTGTCAGCAAATTGTTTTACTGTTCTTCATTATAGTCAAACACTAGAAAGAAAAATTTTAAATAACAATTAGTTCAGAATTTCGCTGCTTGAATCATTACTAATAAGTGCAATTATGATCATATTACACCTGCTTAGATCCTTAAACTTGCTGCCCGTTAAGGACCAGTTATGCTTCAGAGATGCTATCTAATCCTTGAAATGTACGTCAGGGTTTGCACCTGAGTATCTTAGTACAACCGCTCTCACTCCCCACACTCGTCCCTCTAATGATCGCATTCCTTTCACTCTTACGTATCATCCTATTAACAATTCCATTAAACCCATTGTTAACCGCAACTTTTCTCTGCTTGACTCTGATACTCGCACTTCTGCTATTTTCAACAACCGCCCTCTTTTTTCTTATAAACGTGATTGTAATCTTCGTTCTTTCTTGGTCAAGGGAGTTCTTCCCTCTATCAAAGGACCAGGTTCTTTTCGCTGTTTTCGTAAACGTTGTTATACTTGTCCTCACATAGCCTTTCACACTTCTGTTGTCGGTCCTAAATCHACTGTTAAAATCACTGACCATTTTGTTTGTACCACTTGTAATGTTGTATATTGTATTAAATGTACCCGCTGTAATCTTTTGTATGTGGGCGAGACYGGCCGCCGTCTTGGTGATCGCATTTGCTGTCATCTTTATGATATTCGCAATAACGATCCCACCAAACCAGTTTCCCGCCATTTCAATCTAGCTAACCATTCTCTTTCTGACTTCATTGTTTTCGGTCTTTCTTTGACTAACGGCAGCAATGATTGTCGCAAGACCAAAGAAATGCGGCTTATTCACCTATTGGGCACTCTTAGTCCCAATGGGATTAATGAACGCTTTACTTTCAACTAACCTTTTCTTTTGTCTTTTGATTGTTTGTTTTTGTTTCCTTGCCTACCTTGTTCTCATTGGTTTCTTTTGTCTTATTCTATCATGTATACACTCCTTTCTACCACCTCTTTCTCTTTTACTCCGACGAAGGACAAGCGTCCGAAACGTCAGTAAGTTTTTTCATCTTTTCACGGTGTATAATTTACCTTTTCATCATAACTGTTTCATTAGAAACATCGAGCTCGCACTAGTTTTTAGCTAGTTATATCTTCTGAGTATCTTAGTACACCATTTGCTGTTCATTAACCGCAAAGGAATATTCATTGAAGCGAAGAAGCATTGTCATTACAGCGAACAGGCATACAATAAGGCGAACGGAGTCTCAATAGTGCGATGGAACGTTCATCAAGAAATTTAGCATTGAATTTGACAATCATGAATACGTTTGCGTGGGTTCATTAACGTTTTCAAACTTTCATTAGAGTTTTGGTGCACTCAATAAACCACGACACACATTCAATACAGCGTTTTGGACATTTATTTACGCAATACAATATAAGTATATTTTCCACTAGGAATTGTAGGGTTTTAACTGTCTTTTCATTTTTTTTACAAGCCGTGAATATGATTTCGTACAAACAAAGTTCCGTTAGGTATAAATATCAAGTCAGTTCTGAGTTTTTTAATCCTTCTTTTTTGGATATTGCAATGGTTCAACAAAGAAACCAAATACCAAATGAAGTCAGATAGCGTCTTGTGAGGGCCTATGAAGATCCACAGAAATGCATAAAATGGTACAACCACATGCAAACATATTGTCCAAGATGTTTAAATAGAGAACACATTCAAGGATAAATTCACTTTTTTGTTTTTGAAAATCTACAATCGTAAAAGCACAATATATAGTACTTATATTGTATTGTGTAAATAAATGTCCAAAACGCTGTATTGAATGTGTTGTGGTTTATTGTCTGCACCAAAACGCTAATGAAAGTTTGAAAACGTTAATGAACCCACGCAAACGTATTCATGATTGTCAAATTCAATGCTAAATTTCTTGATGAACGGTCCATCGCACTATTGAGACTCCGTTCGCCTTATTGTATGCCTGTTCGCTGTAATGACAATGCTTCTTCGCTTAAATGAATATTCCTTTGCGGTTAATGAACAGCAAAAGGTGTAGTTAATTTATAACACGTAATACTGTAAGTAAACGCCAAACAAGGAATTCACCAATGCTAAATATTCCTGTATTTGAATCTGCCGCTAAGACAAAGAACTTATTCTTGTTACTAGTATTACTTGTTATATATATATAAAGATGTATAAGATGTATAAGATGTTTTACATTATATGAACGAAACTGTGATTAGAAAAGAAGTCTTGCAGCCTTCTAACCCTTTTATTGCTTTGAGACAGAATTATGCAATCGACAAGGAATCTACCATTTCCTTTTTATCGATATTTGGTACTAAAAATTGTTATATCTCTTTTACTTTTTCATTTTGTGTTATCGAAAAGAGCTTTCGTAATGCTATCTTTACCAGAGAGTTCGTGATGTGATGACAGATTCTTTTAGAATCCATTTGGATCAGATAACAAGTTTAGATATTGTTCAAACGTCATTACATTGAATAAGTAATTTAAAGCTAAGAATATCCCTTGCCAAATCTGTATCTCTAGTTTTCTTATAGGTTTTTTAAATCAATTAACAATCATAAATCATAATTACACATTATTATAAATAATTACAAATAATGGTTACAAATGATGCTACGGGCTTACTTGTAGTTCAGAAAATAGTTCTTGAAGATTTTGATATTTATTTACATGAGAGTGTAACCTGAAGTTTCTTCTGGCAATTCTTTTTTCTATTTTTTCATATTCTAAAAGTTTCATTTGAAATACAATAATATTGGGCCTAGAGCATCTAATTCTAACATTATATAATACATATTTATGTTTTCACTTGGGCTAAAATAACCAGAAAAAATGTGTGGGTATGTTGCTTTACCTGCCGCTCGTTTAGGGGGGCCAGTCATCAATAAACCATTACTCCAGTATTGGATCAAATTGGCTATGGGCAAATGACCATAGCCGTTTTAATAAATGTATATAATTAAAATGTGCTATTTACAATTTTTTACCAATTATTTAATTGGCCCAGTAAAGATAGGGGCCTAAAAACGCCAAAGCGGTGGACTAAGGGGAGGCGGTGGGCAAAATGTAAAGATATTGTCTTATTGACTGTCAGCGTTGAATGGACGCCGATTGAAAGTCACGTACGTATGGCAGATGTAGGGGGGGGGGTGGGGGGGGGGGGGGGCCCCCTTGCATTCCCCTATACCCTACCGGATGTCCTATGGTATTACGAAAGAAGCTATACACGTGAACTCATTGTTCACAGGAAATAATATACAAATCCTCTTCTATGAAAACATAAAATTTCTCTTTGCCAGCAAATATTTTCTTTATAAATGGAAAGAGAAATTCCTCCATTACATTTTTACTTCCTCGTAATATTACGTTTTTTAAATTCAATTCAGGTAATTTTATATACGCTTTTTTTAACCAATATTTTATCTCAAAAAACAGTGACTTTGGATATTGGCATTCCACGAAGAAATGCTCTATTGTCTCTATAGACGTCTGACAAAAGGAACAGTTTGGCAATTCTAATATTCTAAATTTATAGAAAACGACAGTTATTTAAAATTTTATACTGGAATGCTAGTAGCCTGATTTCATTGGTAATATTAAGCACACTCTGATAAACCTTTAACCACTAAATGTCCGGTATGCTCAACTCGTTGGATATGTACCTCTGTGTCATTGGGATTTTAAACTTATTTTTAATTATTTCCCAATAACTCATCTTTGTTGTAAGTTTTGAAAGAGATGTGTGAGTATTGCATATTTTTATTCCTTTATTACTCTCCTGTAAATGGTATGGAAGCGATGCACTCTTAAGTTTTAATTTCCAAATATCTGGCAATGCCATAACAATACTTCTCCACGCAAAATAACCTGAATCACCACACTTTCCCTTTGCTTTAACAGATTCCCATCGAAAGCCATCTTTAGTGTCCCCAACATCATTTAAATGTGCTATACTTTTCTTAACAAATTTTCTGACATTAAAATAGCTTGAATCTAAATGTACATATTTGTTTAGCCAGATTGGTTGATGAAGAAGTTCTTCAACAGTTTCAACCTTAGAGTCGCTAACTTGACTCCAACTGTCTAAGATTTCCTAATAAAATTCAGGTAAGTTTTGGACTTTTACCCGAGATGAGTCAAAATTTTCTCTCAGGACTTGCAGTCCTCCAATGGATTCAAAACTTTTTTCGCCAAGCACTTCGAGTGTATGAAGTTTTCTTATAGGTTATTAGTCTCCTCAGCAGCCGTTTTTTGTAACGACTCGAACACTGCGTCCCCACAAACATCTTCTCAATCGACCGCTACATCCCCGTTTTTTTCAAAATATCCTTAAACCAATAAAATTGTAGCAATTGTACTGCAGTAACCAATCACAATATAGTTTATATATATAAAAAGTTTTTATTTCGGTAAAAATAGGGTTTTTTCCCTATCTTTACCGAATATGAAAACTTTATATATATAACCTACATTATGATTAGTTAATGCAGTACAATTGCTACAATTTTATTGGTTTAAAGATCTTTCGGAAAAAAAATGGAGATGTAAAGATGGGGTTTTTCCCTCGAAAATATTTTACTAAGTATATATATGACAACAATATCGATGTTTGTAAAGAAACTTCCAAAAATAAAATAAAAGATGTCTTTAATGCACAAATTACTTTTTTGGAAGTCGTCCGTTAATAGCGAAGGCGTTTGTAAAATTATTTGAAATTGAAGTATCAGTAATCAGACAATATTTCAAAGCTTATAGTTATAGAAGTATAATTTGTTTCAAGAACATTGGGAGATGTTTTAAGAGAGGCTGTCAGCAAAAACCAAACAAATTCAAAAATCTGCGGCAAGGGTTAAAAATTAAATTTTGCTTAAACTTTGCCTAAATATAGTCTATAATATAAGAAAAAACAGCATATAGTTTGTTTTTTCTTTGGAAAAACGTTTTTTCTTTTCTAGAAAATCGTGATTTAAGAAAAGCTGCAGACATCGCCATTTTGCGAACTGAAATCTATGATACATTCGAACGCCTCGTTTACAAAGAAAAATAAATCTATAGGGGTTAATTGCCCTATAATCTGGCGTTTTTTGGGTGTTTAGATATACATTTGCGTGATTTTGAAGAATTTTCCCTTAATTCTAAAATAAGACATAACTTTATTCGCATCGTATACTTTTCACGTGGCCAAAAATAAATCATAAACAAAATTCCTTTTCACCATGCGATAAACCTCTAAATTTCTCAAGCCTCCGATATGCGATAAAATGAATAAAAAGCTTCAATTTGATGTAAAAAGTCCTTTGGGCAAATGACCGAGGGCTGCGCTAGAGCTATTCAAAGTTTAGTAATAATCRTGTTTATGTGACCTCAGAGGTCAAATTCTCTACACAACGGATTTAGTGTACAAACTTAAGGATTGGTACTTGGTTAGCGTGCATCCATCGAGTTTTGGGTGCACGCGGGAGGCTGCTAAGCACGAAAGAAGCGTAAGAATCGATAGAGGCGTAGCCAAGTGCGTCTCTACCTTCTTGAGTGCTTAAGTTAAGTTAAGTTAAAATTCTTCGTTAATTCTTCGTAAAAAATTCTTCGTTAATCGGGCAAAATTCAAAAGCTTTTTCATCATATCAGCCACCTCAGTAACTCATTATAAAATATATAGCTTAGTGTAGCATTTTTGATAAAATATGTAATGTCATAACTTTTAGACCTCTTTACTCTTGCTATTTCATACTTTTTCAGTTTTACTACAATAGGGGAAGGTTGTCAATTGGGACGCAAGTCCTGTATCCTCCTCCTGTCACGTTTTATCATAATAACCTACTTCTTTTTTTTCTCCCCTTTTTATCTCTACATAACTATGTTTAGTTCACTTAATTTATTAGATAACATATTGTACCTCAGGTTGTAAATAGTGACGAATAAACTAAACTAAACTAAACTAAACTAAACTAACGAAATTTGCATTACATAGCGCGCGCTACTCATTGACGTCAGCGGCGTGCACCATGTGTTTTTGGATGCACGCTCGCACACGCTAATTAACCAATCAGAGCGCGCGTTATATCGTGGCTATGTTATAATACATATTTGAGCATAATCAACCAAAAGAGCTCCATA
Organism: Actinia tenebrosa; assembly: GCF_009602425.1. The sequence goes on along the minus strand of NW_022261432.1, from coordinate 42,852 downwards.
AAACCAACACGMACCAAGTAATTCGTTATTCCAAGCTTTTCTTACCATCGATGACCTTTTTGGTGAAGAAACAATGTCTTAAATCGGCATTGCCATCCTTTTGTCCCGCTATCTCTAGGCGTCAATGGATTACTTCCGATTAATTTCCAGGATATCAACGGCTCATCAGCTTGAAAGAWTTCATTCATTTTGCACTGGATTCTTCCCCGCAGTTTATAGTGAAATGCGCATGATAAATACTTCATAGAATTTAGTCATGATTTAGAACTACATAACTGTCAGACGTTTTGGTTCTGAGTAAACAAAACGAGTATGCTACTTAGGAGAAGAGCACGGCGGTAGATAAGTAAATAGGGAGGGGTGGGTAAAGTTAGCGCTAAAGTATCAATGCCTGCAAACCCCCTAGTTTATAAACGATTTCATTTTTTAAATGTGTTTATGTATCCAAACAAATCAGTGCACTCGAAACATTTTAGGTAAACATCTTCATTGTTCCATTACGAGTCATGCCATAACACCAGGGACCTTAAGCTGCAGGACGGCAACGACGACGACGATGGCAAACATACAATAGCACCAATTGCGCTATTCAATAGATACTTGTTGGAATGTACGAAATACTGTGCATCATTGCCGTCTTATGCTGAAAGTAAGACGTGAAATGTCCTATTTTTACGTACTAAAGAGAACGGCTACGCCAAAAGCTTATCTTTGCTCATTTTCGTTATACGTAAAGCGTTCCCAAAAGACGTCATTTCACTCTAAAACGGGGATTCATATTGAGTAAAATACTAGTTAAACACGAAATAATAATACAATAGAAGGTTAAAGCGCTTCAATTTCGCCGACGTTGTCGCCCACGTTGCCGTCCTGCAGCTTAAGGTCCCTACTGGCTACTCTCCCCCTCTCCATTGGGTACCACGTGGCATGTAAAAGTGTCTGTTGTTATTGGAAAAACTAGTTCATTTAGTTGTTAGGTGCTAAAATCAAAGATGGATTTGTTTTGTTCTTTGCGATCTTTTGTTGGAGGCATCTGCGGCTTTGACAAGAAAGATCGCAATCGTGATACTCAAATTGTCTCTCTACTATCATGCAAGAAGGATATTTCGAAACACATGTCAGCCTTGGGTTTAACGAGTACTGAAAATGAGGTCAATCTCATATTATGTCGAGCTGGGTTATTCAAGTATGAAGCAGACCGTGTAAGCTCCATGACAATATGTCCCCATCATCGGGCTGTACTTGGTTTGGGTTGGACAAAAGTTTCCAGCACAAGGCGCAGAGGTCACAAAGCCTATCAGGACACGGGATAAATAAAGCAAGTTGGCCAAAAGGGGATCGTGGTCTCAGTAAGAAGGAGTCAGCGACAATATTGCGCAAGACTGGAGTGTTTGTGCAAGTTGGTTCGGGTAAGCTAAAAAACTTTATGCATGTATGGCGTCAGCTTCATGAACAACTATTGAAACCCTATTTTTATTTAGGTATTTGCAGCAATGTAGAGAATCATTAAAATCCCTTCAACATGAAGCAGAAGTGCAAATTCTACTTCCATCTGCATCTGGGGTAGAAACTTTGACTGACAAGCTGGATAAAATGTGAATGGTAAGAATGATTTAGTTAACTAAATGTTTATAGTAAATGTGAATAATTCAAACGTCTTGGTAATAGATTTCTGATGAGCCCAAAATGCCAGGCGCGCATTTTTGGTCGAGGAGAACTATTTACGTTCATTTAGAAATAATAAGTAATAATTTATATATAAAGCGCACTTTCCAAAGTTGCCCAAATGCACTGTACAACCTTTGTAGATAACATGCACTTTTCTCTCTCTCTCTCTCTCTCTCTTCTTTTCTTCTTCCACAAATCGTAAATCTATCGCTGCGATGGTCGTAGGAAATACGTCTTTTTTGTGTGTGTGTGTCATTTCATAACGCCTTACTTGTGGAGTTTCCATACAATAAGTGATTTTCGCAACTAAAAAAAGTTTTTCAAAATTTATTTTGCAGGCAGAACATGAAAAGACTGGTACATGCGACTGGTAGCTTTTGTACAGACACTCCATTTACTCTGTATCAACCATTGGGAACTGCTGAAATGCTAGAGTTACAGGTAAATGATGAAACGGAGATCAGTTCAAGGGTAAAACGTAACTCCTTTTTAGCTTCGAGAGACATCAGTCCTGTAAGGAACTCGATGAACCTACCATGAGATGAGGCTTCCGAAAGAACAAAACAGCATTATACTCGTAAGGCCAGACAGGTAGTTTTTGCGGCACTGAAAGAAATTTCGCCTGATAATTCAGATATGTTGTTGAAAGCAGTTAAATCTACTCGAAATGATGATAATAACATCGATTCTACGTTGATGCAGGCCCTTGCAGAATGCTTTAACATTGCAGCTCATTGGAGCACACATAGGCAGATCCTTTCAATCATGGCTGACAAGGTTAGTTTTAAGGAGCTACAAAAGGGGCTACCACATTTAACCCGATACAGATACAGCATTGCGCGTCATCATACATTGCTTCATGGACGAGGTGCGGTTGGCGCCCCCCCCTCTACACCAAGAATACAAGAATTTGCGTTTCACCCTAGAAACTTGATCACTTCCTGACGTTCATAACGAGTTTATCGGTAATGCAGGACTTGCCGTTTGGAGAGAAAACGTTAACGTAGAGCTACTGTGAAGAGTCTGGTTTTATACATATGAGCCGTAGCACCTTATGTAGAATTCTAAAGTGTGTTCCGCGTCGGTTCGAAAGTCACTACAAGGACTAGACTACATATCAGCAGAGGGGTCAAAGGCTTTCGATGAAGTAGAAGAAGTCTTGGAAAAACTTGGCGACGTACATGGTATGGGCTATACCTGGGCAGGAACAGAGGAAGGAACAGAGTGACAAATTGAAACTTGCAAAGCGCTATCTTAAAGGCGATTACAAGGTGCGTAAAAAACATTGACTCTCACAAAGGGGAGGGGATAAATTTTGAAGAAAAGGAAAAAGGAAATTTTAGTCGAAACAACTGAGATACCCCCACCATTTTTAAACACCTTGACCCTCGTTGATGAATATTTAGCACAAGTTAATTGATTGAGTAGAGTGAAATAGCCATTCTCATTTCATTGAAGGTACATATAGCACCAAGTTCCAGAGTGGCGGACCACTGTAGGGCTCATGCTCTTAGCTACAAGAAGAATAACAAGGACACCGATCATTTCATATCCTGTGACCACCAACATGATCTTCAGTGTGACAGACGTCATTTGATTCCTGCTGCATTTGATGAAATAAGCTCAGCTATAAAAAAATGTGGCTATCCCGACCGAGGAAAAGGAAGAGATAACATACATTGTGTCTCAGTCCACGAAAAGCATCGAAGCATGGAAGGCGCACTTACTACGCACTGTTAACCAAGATGAAGCTAGGTTAGACATTCTCGAGAACTTGGATGCGAATTCAGTTCACATAGTCTTGGATTGGGCCATGAAATTCCTCCCGAGAAAGTACCGCGAAAGCCAGTCAGATTGGTTTGGTAAAAGGGGAATTTCATGGCACATAGCGGTTGTGATACGAGAGTTAGAGGACAAAACAGAAACACTCACTTTTGTTCACATTTTTCAAAAGTGTTCTTAAGACAGCCCAACGGTTTTGGCATTCGTAGATGATGTGGTTAGACAGCTCAAGACTATCATGCCTACAGCAAAGAATGTGTACCTAAGACAAGACAATGCTGGGTGCTACCACAGTGCACCTACAATACTGGCACTCCAGCAGATAGCAAACAAGATACAACTAAGATTGGATTTTTCAGATCCTCAAGGAGGCAAAGGTGCATGCCATTGCAGAGCAGCTTCTCTCAAGAGCCAAATAAAGATGTACCTAAATTCAGGAAAAGATGTTGATACCGCTTACCAAATAAAGAATGCTATTGAGTCCCTTGGTGGCGTTCCTGGTGCTAGAGTGATGCTCTGTGATCCTCCTCCTGTTCCTGAGGGTGAGGCAGCAAAATGGGACGGTGTCAGCTTTATAAATAACATTGCCTATAGCAAAGACGGAATACGAACCTTTAGAGAATACAGTATTGGCTCTGGTAAATTCCTGAAATGGAGCCACTTTAGTTTGCCGAAAAAGTACACAACACCACAGCTAGAGGTAACTAAGGACACCGAGTCTCCAAATGCTGAATTTTTTGCTATTAGAACCAGAAGCAAACCAAGTAAACCACAAGGTACAGATAAGCCATCAAATGAAGGCAGTCCCTCAGACCATTCAGACGAAGAAAGTGATAGTACCACAGAACACAAATTGTTTTCTTGTCCATATGAGGATTGCGTAAAGAGCTACCATAGATATCAATCCCTGCAACATCACCTTGACTAAGACATTGGACTATATTGAACCTTTGCCAATGGGATGGGAGTTAAAGTCATCTGCAAAGAGAAAACGCTTAAGCCCTAGTCAGAAGACGTACCTTACAAACCATTTTAACATAGGTGAGCAGACTGGGCACAAAGTAGACCCCAAGACTGTGTCCACCTCCATGAGAAAGGGAAGAAATGAAGATGGCTCACGTATGTTTGAAACGTCAGATTTTCTCACAACCCAGCAAATTTCAAGTTTTTTCTCTCTCTTCGCTAGAAAACGAAGAAGGGTTGACGATAGCGACAATGAAAATGAGGAAGATGAGAACGAGTTAATGGAAAGGTTTGATGAAGAAAACTTCCAAGAACTGACAGAAGAAATTATAAATGAAATCTCCATTTCCCATCAATTTTTTTCGACACACAACAACTGCGATCTGCTTGCAGCTAACAAATTGTTCAAATTCTCTGCACAAATGCTACACGACATATGCGACCATTTCGAACTTGGAACCTCTGCAATAAAGACCTCAAAGAGAAAGAAACCCTTTATAGACCTTTTAAATAAGTTAGTGGCAATCTGCACCTGCAACAAGAGCCAGTAAGGAATCATAGATGTAAGTATATGATCATGTTCGTATTTGCATCCACTTTTGATTTTAGCACCTAGCAACTGAATGAACTAGTTTTTCCAATTACAACAGACACCTTTGCATGCCACGTGGTACCCAATGGAGAGGGGGAGAGTAGCCAGTGTTATGGCATGACTCGTAATGGAACAATGAAGACGTTCACCTAAAATGTTTCGAGTGCACTGCTTTGTTTGGATACATAAACACATTTAAAAAATGAAATCGTTTATAAACTAGGGGGTTTGCAGGCATTGATACTTTAGCGCTAACTTTACCCACCCCTCCCTATTTACTTATCTACCGCCGTGCTCTTCTCCTAA
>NW_022261432.1:22036-36181 GCF_009602425.1 Actinia tenebrosa | reverse complement strand
GTTTATGATTTACTTTTGGCCACGTGAAAAGTATACGATGCGAATAAAATTATGTCTTATTTTAGAATTAAGGGAAAATTCCTCAAAATCACGCAAATGTATATCTAAACACCAAAAAAAACGCCAGATTATAGGGCAATTAACCCCTATAGATTTATTTTTCTTTGTAAACGAGGCGGTTGAATGTATCATAGATTTCAGTTCGCAAAACAGCAATTTCGGCAGCTTTTCTTAAATCACGATTTTCTAGAGAAGAAAAAAAGTTTTTCCAAAAAAAAACTTTATGCTGTATTTTCTTATATCATAGACTATATTTAGGCAAAGTTGAAGGAAAATTTAATTTTCAACCCTTGCTGCCGATTTTTGGTGACATCGGCTCTTAAATAGCCAGGAATCTAAATTTATTTTTCGTACAGTCAAACTCGAACATCCTATTCGCTCAAGATGCAAAATTGTATTTCGCAGCAATCGCTTTTACTAGCAATTACTTATACAGCGGACAGCCATAATACTAAGAGAAGGTACAGTTATTATTAATGTGGATTTTTTGGTGTCAGTTCGAATAGAACTGGTTTTTTAAAACTGTTTGTAATTTACAGCCATAGCGAAACCTATCCTGAATTTAAATGCAAACGGTAAGTTGACAAGTAAGTCGGGGTTCGAGTTTGGCCGAGGCCAGTTCGGCTGGATTCGAAGTTGGTTCGGTAGGTTTCGTTGGTTACACATCTGTCATCGCTGAGTAAACAAATTGCCACCGTACCTTTCACCTTAATCCTATTATACGAGCAGACGAGAGAACAATAGATTGGCCTTTCTTTTCCTACCCCTGTTCATTCTTGGTTATTCAGGGGATTTGGATTAACTTATTAACTTATTAACCGACGCGGTCACGAGGCAGGTATAGGATACAGTAGTTCGTTACATACGATTGGACCATTGGTCACAGCAGTATTTTTGGCGTATATAGACGGGAAAACTGAATAAATCAAGCCAGCACATAACAGAACAGATGAGTAACAGTTTAAACAGTTTCTAACGGCTAAAAAAACACCAATATAATAGAGTCTAACGGCTAAAAAACCACCAATTTTTGCCCTAGCGCCCTTGGTACAGTGATATTAACATCTCCCTTGCGAAATCCCAGACCTCATAGCTCAAAGAACCAATTCAGCGTCATCTCTACATGTGAAATAACTGTCCACTATTATTTTGTCAACTGTAAAAATAACTCTTCCAAAGCTGTATCAGAACTACTTGGAAAAACGCTCACTCACGGCCCTCTAAAATGCGCTATTAATTGCTTTAAACTCAAGTAATGAAAAGGTTCTTCGCTTTGCTTGTGCAGCGCGAAGCTTGCAATTAATTTGTGCTCAAGCAAAGAACCCTTATTATTATTATATAATGGTTTACCTCAAGTCTGAATTTGCAGTCCTTACATATCATATCTTAGATCTTCCCCTTCAGAGCCTTTCGCTAGCAACAATCTGCTGTCAGAGTTTGAGCATCCAGCACAAAGGCAGCACCTTCACCTTAGTTTCTTTAAAAGTCTGAGTGTTGGTCCAGCTGGCACTTAAACGACCTCCCGCACGAAAGTCTGATGCTCAACCAACTGAGCCAACCAGGCGGTGGTTATCAATTTGAAAAAACAATAAACCAAGCTCTCAAGAATGCAAAGCAAACAGGATCTAAGGCATCATGGGAAGAATATAGGAAACTTAGGAATGAAGTCACTAGTCTTTTGAGAGTTGCTGAAGCAAACTACTGGAAACAAGAGTTCAAGAACATTAAGTTCAGCAAAGATTTTTGGAAGTTAGTTGGCAAATTAATTAATAAAAAGAAGGAATCCTTTATCGGTCCTATCAGGGATGACCACCATCAAAGCTGAGGCTATGTATGACTTTTTATAGCTGTAGGACCAACCTTAGCATCTAAGATCAATCCAGTAGAGCTGGAGACCTGAATTGGATGATCAGTCATAACAGGAAACAATTCGCTGTCGTAAATGGTTGTACCTCACAGACAAGGCCATTTGTGGTCCACTTAAACCTGCAATGCTAGGAAATAAGGTTCTGCTTCTTGTAACAGAATTTAGGTGCTTAGGTGTCATAATACAATTAGTTATCCTGGCATAGTCATGTTGAATCAATCTGCAAATCGTATTGTCGGAAAGTAAATCAGTTAAAAAGGCTTAAGTATTTACAGTGTGACTACTCCAACCAAAGCCACCTCGATAAATTTTCTACAAATTATCCAATAGTGTTTGAGTATTTAGAAAATATATTACCGGCAAATTTTGAATTTAGATATTCTTCCGTTGTTCCGTTTGGTAAACTAAATGATGAGGAAGAGCTTGTAATATATTTTCTTCGCAAATTAGTGATTTGTGTCAACAAAGATATAGAAAAATGGTAATGTACGACTTCAAATACGACAGGAAAGCAAATTAGAAACCGTGTAAAACACAGTCTTTATGATAACAGTTTGTTTCTTCCAGACAAAGATATAATCAGGCTGACACTGTTAGATCTTATCACCATGTTGCTATGCGACAGCACGTTTATATTTGACAACAAAGGTGCCGGCAGTCTTCTCAGCCGTGTAAATCCATGGATATTTGTCCGATTTGTAGCAATTCTATTGTTCAGATTCCTACTTTTCATTGGCTAATTTGTAGAAAATTTGTCGAGGTGTCTTTGGTTGGAGTAGTCGCACTGTATCTAAGGATACCTAACAAACAAATTACTTTACAAGTATTTCATGTTAGAGCAGCCAATATTATTCATAGGTTACCTGATGTCACTCATCAAGAAGCTTTGGCCGTAACTAGATGGAAGCTATTGACGCTTATGTACCAACATCTAAGTTGAAGCGTGGTAGAACATCCTTAAGATATAGGGGACCACTGGCTTGGAACTTTATTCCCGATACTTACATAAAGATTCTGAAATCTTTATAACGGACCAAAAAGAGTATAAAAGCATGTCACGAATAAGGACCCTAAATGCTTATTAATTATTCATGAATTTTGGAAGTCGTTCAATAAACTTGCAGATCGTGTTTATTAGGTATAAAACCACTCAGCTACGCCTCGTGGTTTTAAATCTGATAAAACACTCCTACTCATTTACTGCGCTTTTCAGTTGAGCTTGGAACGGCTATAGTTTTCTCGATTAGTTACAAAAAAGAAGCCAAAAAAGCATGAGAAAACTTGAAGGGGATTTTGTAGGAGCAAAACAGTTTTTTCCACTTAATTTTACAATGAAATTTTAAAAATAGTATGATTGTATGACATTTGAAGATTTGTAAATGTTAATTTAATTTACTGTCATGCAATTTTGGTCTGAATACAAACTTGTGAGTAACAAATTGCATTCCCGCTACATGGTCGTGCAATTTGGTAATCACTCCTTCGATTTGTATAGGAAATCGAATGGTTTCGAGTGAAATTTGAAAAAAATGAGCACGAGTGGAGCTTAAGAATTAAGATGTTAAATTGCACGAGCCTTTTGAGGCGATGGTCATGTCATTACACAACAATTCAAAATGCACTCCACTCAGTTCAATTACCACTATTTATGAAATACAGGGCAAAATTACTTGATTGATTAGCTAATAAAGGGCAGCTTTTTTTTTCTTTTTTTAATTCGGGGCCGAATTACTAGAAGATGAAACCTTGAAGTATTATTGTACAAAGTTTGATAGAAGAGAGTGATAAGTGGTTGATGAATATGAATGTTGCTAAATGTGAATCTATTACTTTTTCTGTCAAACATACCAAAACAGTGCATCCTACTCTTTACTTAAATGGTACTCCTCTTCGCGAAGTCGATTCTCATACACATCTTGGATTAATTTTGTCTAATAATTTTACTTAGAGGAATCATATTTTCAAAATTCATGAGAAGCCAAGTAAAGCCATGAACCTGTTAAAAGGAGTCAAATATAAGTTGCATCGTTCTACTTTGATAATTCTGTATAAAAGTCTTATTAGAACCCTAATGGTGCTGATGTAGTATGGGATGGATGTAGTGAGGAGGAAAACGAACTTTTGGAAGGAATTCAATACGAATCAGCACGTATTGTAACTGGTTCTATTAAAGGAACCAGCAAAACCAAACTTCTGGACGAACTTTGTTGGGAAGATCTTAAAACTAGAAGGCACATGCATAAATTAACGTTTTCTACAAAATGGTCAATAATAACCCCTCCTTATCTTAATAATCTTTTACCTTTAAAAGTAGGTCAGAGATCTAGATATAGTCTTCGATCTAATGATAATTTCTCATTACTCCCAACTCCTACTAATAGGTTTAAAAGATCGTTCTTACCTTCAGTTCTACCTTGCTGGAATGATTTAAATATAGAAGTGCGTAATGCTCGTTCTTACATGTATTCAAAAAATACTTCGTAGCACTCTTTGTGCCAAGTACAACAATCTTTGCGATACTTCAATCAATCGGCAAGCATCCATACTACATACAAGTTAAAGGTTTAAAGGTGAGTAATCGCTAACGAAGCGGCGCCGGCGCTGCTTGGCACGGATAGTGCAGCGGTAAATACTCAGAGCGTACAGCCGATTCAAACCAGAAAGACCGTTGGTGGACGTGGTAAATATAGTCATATCGTACAGCTGATTCAAACCAGAAAGACCGTTGGCTGGAAAGGACGTTTATTTTTAAAGAGAAGTGAACACTATTTAGTATCCATTTAGAAACAAACACATATCAATTCAATTAGAAATCTACGAATAACTGAAACAATCACACATATTAAAAACCCAATCCGTCTGTCCTGGCGCCCTTCATGGTATAGTAATGAAAAAGAATTGTTTTTTTTTTCGGTTCGCCAAAACTAAATAGAGAAGAAAATCAGTCTTTATTCAGGCTGGTTCAAAGCTATATAAGAAATACAAAGAGGTTCTGAATGTATGTGTGTGTGTGTGTGTGTGTGTGTGTGTGTGTGTGTGTGTGTGTGTCCGTGTGTGTGCGTTAGTGTGTTCAGTAATTGATATTGTGTACTCGTTATCATAAAGTAAATTGCAATTTAATATATTTAATATTCTTCTGATTTGGTATTGTAAATATCTATATTCGTACTATTATCTTACTTTTTGTTTTCTTTCTATTTGTACTCCGTAAATCAATATAAGTTTCATTGTGATCTCCCTAGATGAGCCGTTATGGCTCTTGGAGCTAACAATGAGAAAATATATGGTTAAATAAATAAAAAACATGTAATGAAGAAACATGTTTGAACTCAGAATAAAATTCTTTTATACCATAACTACATTTGCTTTGATAGTTCATAGGGTAATTGTAATGGTTTATTAAAGGCGTTTTTTTTTTTCCGTTGAATTTTGCCCTGTATATGATAATCGTATCGTATATGGTAATCGTATGGGGCCGAGTACAATTAAGGATTAATTTCACGAGTGTTTCGAAATTGCACAAGTCTCAATAACTGCTTTTAATTTTACATACATATTTCGGGAGTTCGTCTCCCATCTTCAGTGTATAACAGTGATGAACTACCTAGGCTTAAATATTCGAGGTAAACAAAAGGATGTTAATTACATAAATTACAAATGTAGTTTAAGGAAGTTGTGTTTTCTTGATTGGTTTAAAGAAGGTTGTTCCCTAAGGATATGCAGAGCTTCTTTGATTTTTAGATTAATACCCAGGGAATCTGCATCAAGGATCTTAAAACAATCGCTATTACATTTACCATGGCAATCTCCCTGATGTATTTAAATCATATTTTACTCATGCAAGTACTAAACATAAATACAACACAAGATTTTCTAGTAAAGAAAGTTATACTCTCCCACCTGTAAAGACCAATTATGGTAAATTCAATATGAGATTTGCTGGTGCAATATTATGGAACTCATTGGATGAAAATTTTAAAAAAGAGAAAACAAATTTTAAACGCAAATTATTTTCTACCCTYATTAGTAGCTATAATCCACAATAAGTTGTAAGTAATACTTAGAATAATTATTTCTTATTCATGTTGCCTATTCACTTTCTCTAGTCTTGTTTTTGTTTTCCCCCCTTTTATTACTACTTTGTATTTTTTTGTGTTTAATATATGCATATAGATTTTTTTTTTCAAGGCTCTTTTCTGACCTAAAATTGTAAATAACGTAGTGGCTAATTCAGTGTACTTCAGTCCTCCAGCTGTTACAAATAGTCAATGCCCCAAAATATGTAAATTTCAATTAATACTATAATTAATTGTAATCAGAGGCATAATTATTCATGTTGCCTATTCACTTTCTCTAGTCTTGTTTTTGTCCCCCCCCCCCTATTTTATTACTACTTTGTAATTTTTTGTGTTTAAAATATGCATATAGATTTTTTTTCAAGGCTCTTTTCTGACCTAWAATTGTAAATAACTTAGTGACTAATTCAGAGTAGTTCAGTCCTCCAGCTGTTACAAATAGTCAATGCCCCAAAATATGTAAATTTCATTTAATACTATAATTAATTGTAATCAGAGGCATAATTCTTAAAGAATCTTGAATCATTTAGAACGACAACAATGTGATCTTTCTAGATGTTTGTAAATATCTGAAGCCTTATCCCTCACAAGATGTTCACGTACGCGCATGGAAAGATGTTGAGTGGTCTTACCGAGATAGGTAGCTGCACAGCCAGCACAATAAACTTTATACACCACAACCGCGCATGTTTCAACCAACAAGCAAAGCTACTTCTTATGCAAATAAAATTATTTTGTTTACCTCGAATATTTAAGCTTAGAGAATTCATCACTGTTATGCACTGAAGATGATAGACGAACTCCCGAAACATGTATGTAAACTTAAAAGCAGTTGTCCTGACTTTAAAATTAATTATTAAGTTTCTGCTACTCTGAGGCTTCATATTTACAAATATCTAGAAAGCTCAGTGTTGTCGCTCTAAATGTAATAGCGAGTAGTTTAACGGAGTGGTGTTTTACTTGTTAAAATGTGTCAAAGCTTTATCTGATTGCGATGGATATGGGGAGCAAGGTAAAGTCTGGCTGGACGATATGGCATGTACAAGCTCAGAGGTTTCACTAAGGGACTGTCCTCACGTTGGTTGGGGAGTTGTTAGCTCAAATTGTAACGGTCACACTGAAGATATTGCTGTTCAGTGTTCAGGATATACTGGCGAATATCAAGGTATTATTATTTTGTATTTAATTTAAGAGAGAAGTAATATTTTAAGAAGAAATAGTCACTTTTTATATATTACATATATTCTTTTATAGTTCGACTACAAGATGGAAGTAATAATACAGGACGTATTGAAGTAAACTACGCCGGAAACTGGAGCCCTATTTGCGACAATGAATTTGGTATGGAGGAGGCCGATGTCATATGTAGAATGGCTGGTTTTCCAAATGGAGCTCTAACAAAGAGCAGTTATTCAAAATCTTCACACATGGTGTTCCTTAAAGACCTCTCATGTCAAGGAAGTGAAAGTTCAATCAAAAATTGTACTTTCAATTTTTTTGCCAATCATACTTGTCCCAACAACAAGGTTGCAGGAGTCGTTTGCAAAGGAGGTAAATTTTAATAGTTACTATTTTGACAAGAAAAAAGAATTAGTGTTTGGCAAAATGTGTTTTCTCGATTGATTTCTGGTTCTTCTTAGTTTTAGTTACGCATTTAAACAATGTGAAGCCTAGTGATTTAACTTTACGAAGGTAATTTTTATTTTTGTAGGTGAAACAAAACCATCTGTTAGCTTAATGCCCAACAAGAGGGTGGAAATAAGCTATTACAATATTAGCAAGTCCATTTGTTCAGATGGCTTTGATAACAAAGATGCACGAGTAATATGTAAAATGAAAGGATATAGTGATGGTCAAATCACGAAAATAGATAGTCGTACTCTAGATGTAAAAGCAAAAGAAGTATGGATTTTGAATATGACATGCAAGGGAACCGAGACTTCTATTGAAGAATGTGGTATTATCTGGAACTGGGAAAATAAGGCTTGCAGCAGTGTTTACAGAGCTGGTGTTTCTTGTAAAAAAGGTAAGCATCATATCTTAGTAATTACCGTTATTTTAAGTAAACCTTAGTCTTCTAAGTGCAATTGCTGATTTTTATCTTTTTAGGATTAGATTTGCGTCTTATTGGTGGAGCCCGTAATAACAGTGGTCGTCTTGAAATACTCGTAATGGGACAATGGGGAACAGTTTGTGACAAAGGCTGGGATATCAATGCTTCTGATGTCGCTTGTAGGATGCTTGGATTTGCAAGAGCCCTGAAATTCCAAAAGTTTCAACCGGGAAACACATCACAACATATTTGGCTAAAAAACACATCTTGCGTTGGCTGCGAAAGGTCTCTCGACGATTGCTACCATCCTGATTGGGAATCACAATCTAGCTGTGATCACAGTAATGACATTGGATTAGTTTGTATCCCAGGAGGTAAGTAGGCTTTTTGTGTTCACTTCTTATACATTAAAAAAAATTTTTTCATAAAACATGTGGTTTGGCTCAAATTTTGGTGCACTTTGCCTTCACAATCAGCAAAATATAAATCTAAAAACCTGAAAATACTTATATTTGCGTCCTTTTTTGTCTACAGGGCCACCAAACCTCTCTGCTAAAGTGATGGCGGATGGAAGAATAGAGATTAGTTACTATGGTGTTAACAGATCCATTTGCTACGATGGCTTTGATGCGAAAGATGCACGAGTAATATGTAGAATGAATGGATATGACGATGTTGCATACATTACACAAATAACTAGCCATGCTGGAAACCCAAGGACAGAAGAAGTATGGCTTTTAGACATGGCTTGTAAAGGAGACGAGAATTACATCAAAGAATGCAGTAATTCCTGGAACTGGGAAAACAAGAATTGCGCAAAAAATAACAACCTACGTGCTGGAATTGTGTGTAAGAGAGGTACGAGCAAGATCTTGATTTCAAAATTTAAATATTCCTTTGTCCTTGTTGATTTTTTTGATATACTATGTGTTTAGATACAGATCCGATAGAAGTTGAGTTCCGTCTTGAGGATGTGACCACTCCTGCTCCATATTCTGGACGCCTAACCGTAAAGTATTATAGGACATGGGGAAATATATGTGCTAAGGATTTAAAGCTAGAAGACGCACATGTGATCTGCAGAATGTTAAATTTTACCGGAGCAGTGACTATTTCTCATTGGGGCAAACATACTGGTAACGTAAGTTTTGAGCTTGTCAATCACTGCAAGGGAACAGAAGTGTCCATGAAAAATTGCACAGGGTTAAAACTAGAACAGGTTAACGCATGTGAAGAAGGCAATTACGCAGGGGTTGTTTGCACTCCAAAAATTGTAGGTAAGTTCTGTTATTTGTTTAATAATAAGAAAATTAAATAGATTCTTTATGCAAACAATGTTTTTCCTCTACAGTCACACCAACACCATTACCTCAAAACGTACGTCTAAGCGGTGGTGCAGACAATGCAAGAGGCCGAGTTGAAGTTCAAAGGCATAAAATTTGGGGATCGGTTTGCAATTCGGGATGGGACATGCGTGCAGCTAATGTGGTATGTCGCATGAAAGGTTTTGATAGCGCAATTACAGCATATAAGTCATATGGCGAAGGAACTGGTCCAATATGGATGTCTGGGCTTCGATGCAAAGGACGTGAAAACAATATTGAGGAGTGCACTAGTGATGGGCAGGAAAAGACAACTTCATGTAATCATAGCATGGATGCTGGAGTGGTCTGCCGTCGTTATAAAGGTCTGAGACTAGAGAACTTGCTTTTTAAAAACCTTCCATGAATAAGCTTTCGAGTATTAACYTCTAATCAATTATATTAACACAGATAATATAACAGTCGATCTGGAAAATCAAATATCAAAATATGATGGCAGAGTGACGCTAAAGGTAAACGGCAGTGCAGGATCAATTTGTGGTAATGGGTGGAACAAAAAGGATGCAGATGTCGCTTGTCAAATGAAAGGATTTAAACAAGCTTTAGTACCTATCAGCCATTTTGGAGGAGGACAAGCCAAAATCTGGTTGTCAAACGTAGGCTGCAGCAATAGCGACAAATCACTAGAAGAGTGTAATCATGATGGATGGGTAAACAACTCATGTCCTAACAATCACCATGCAGGAGTGATATGTGAACGGCCTGGAGGTTTGTCAAAGTCCTTTAAATTATCATCTCTTAAATGCTGTGACTCGTTTTGAATGTCTCAATGCATTGATTCCTTTTGTTTTATCGCAACAGTCAACGACCCAAATTTTGGTATGAGATTGGTTAAAGTTCCAGGAACAAATCTAAGTAAAGTGGAAGTCCAGTACTATGGTGTTTGGGGAGCTGTGTCTGCTAACAACTGGAATCTGGCTGACGCTCATGTTGCATGCTGGAGCAACAACTCAGGAAAAGCATCAACAGCAGGAAGTCTTATGAACGATGAAAAACTTCCCATTTTGATAGATAATCTTGATTGCCGTGGAAGCGAAAATTCAATAGAAGACTGTGGTTTTGAATGGGGTATCTCTGGTGCTAAACAATCCAAAGTAGCTGCAGTTGGATGCACCCCAGTTACAGTTGGTATATACAAATATAGATTTCTTGCTTGCATACCCTTAAATGTATTTCGAGATCTAATAATTACTTATATTCATTTATAAACAGACGATAAAAACTCAATGACAGCGGCAATAGGACCTGGACAGAATACAGGACTTGGACAAGTGGACATAAGATACAAAACTAAAGACTATGCTGTTTGTGGTGATGACAGATGGGACATAAAAGATGCCGATGTGATCTGCAGGATGAAAAATTTTAAAAAGGGCGCAATGGCAGCAATTAGAAAATACACAATTGATCCAAGCAAACCATTCCTTACTGGATTTGAATGTCGTAGTACTGAAAAAAGTTTAGGCGAGTGTTTCCGTGTTCAAACTTTGACTTGCCCAGGAAACTTCATCGCAGGTGTTATGTGTAAACCAAATACAGGTAATGAATATAAAACCATTTGTAAGGTAGGCACGTGAAATATTTAACTAAAATACTTTCTTTGTGCTTCAAGGTATACCGCCACAAATGAAACTGCGGTTAGCAGATAATGGACGTGTAGAGGTATCCTATGGTGATAAATGGGGAACAATATGCAATGACGGTAACAGCCAGCAAAATGCTCGGGTCATATGTCGCATGCTAGGGTATATCGATTTTGATGTGCATGGTTCAACGTCCAAAACAAGTGGTCTAATTTCTTGGCTTGGAGGCATGCAATGCAAAGGAACTGAAAAATCCATTGAAGAATGCAAACCAAGATGGGGAGAAGCAACTTGTAATGATGACAACATGCTTAGAGTTACTTGCAAGATAGGTATTCTCACTATGATATACACTACTTAATTGCTCCAGTGTTTGTATTTTATTTCTTATGGAGTTTTTTCATTTTGCAGCTGATGCTCCTCACTTCCAAATCCTTGGGAACGATGCTATTACTGACTCAACTGTCAAAATCCACTTTCAGGACGTTGGATCCATTTCAGGCTTAAAAGCGTATGTATCAAAACAAAAACCATCTTATACACTTAATATTTTATTTGACAGAAATAGGTATAATTAAATTTTTTTTGTTTGTTCGTTTGTAGCATCTATCAAATTGCTGTTGAAAGGAGGCCATATGAAGAGCGTCTCCAATCCTTTAATACTCAACAAAAGCGCTTCGAATTTAAGATAGTAAATTACACCACAAGTGCTAACCTTAAAAGCGAATCTTACATTACTGCTGAAATAGAAAGTTCATATCTACCCAAGAACAACTTTACCATTGGTGACCTCAGTTTTGCCCAAGGAAATGATGGATTTACTAATGAGCCGCTTCAGCCAGAGACACCATACAGAGTGTATGTAAGGATCGCAACTGACTCTTATGATAAGGTTTGTACTTCTTACTTCCTTATCTCATGTATCTCATGTAGCACTATTGTGGCATTCAAATAACCCTGTGTTGGACGTTTCATTTTTACTTTTTTCTTATAGCAAACAAGGATTTATGGTGATTATTCTTACGTGGCCTTCAAAACAAACAAAGTATTTGCTAAAGGTAGATTGAGAACTTAATTTAATTAGAAGTTAATTTGTCTTAAAGCAACAGATTTCTTCCTCTTTTGCCATTCTAAAAGCATCAAACATATCCTTTGTTTAATTTATAGGTCGAGCTGAAAAACTGACCAGTTCGAGAGGGGGAGAAGCAGTGATAGGAATGTCCATTGTGATAATAATGTTGATTGCTGTTATCATCTGTGCCTCTGTCTGGTTCATAAGAAAACAAAGGAATGAGGAAATGGACGCTTCTGATAAAAGTCAAGGTAATCACACTTTTAAATCATATCATTGTTAATTTAAGGCAATATAATTTGGAAACAAAGATAATCTCATATTATTCAAAAACCACCAAATCTGAGTCAAATATTTCATTTCTGTTAGGACTTGAGATGACAGACAATGGTGACATGCGTACAGTTAATGATATACCAGAAGGCTACTACCAGGCACCGCTACGTGAAGAGCGTAACGAATACGTCACTTCTCCAGAAAAGGATAATAAAGCTGCCTATCAGTCTTTGGTAACTCGTACAAGGGTATGTCCTATCAAAAATCTCAAACACTTAATTCTGTTGTAAATTAATTGCTTTCATATTTTAATACGCAGATTGCTCGTAACAAGCAAGAAAACGAGTCTCCTTTGTACGTTGAAATCAGGAGTTGAAGAGATGATTCCCGCATGAGCAGCAATTAAACTAAAAACCATAGTTTCTCATAAATAAACGTAGAAAATTGCGTGCTTTGTTTTATTTTTATTAAAACAATAGAGAAAAYGTAGAATTTGATAGGAGTTTGAACAAGCTAAGGAAATAGTGCTGTAAACAGTGCTATTACAGGCTAGGTCATCTGGTGTCTCTGAAGGTAAACACAGGGACCCCAGGAACAATGTTCTTACTCATTCACAATCTACTTGTTTTCTCCAACTTTTTCAGGCTTTCACAATTGATTGCCATTCATTAAATAAATAGTTAAAATATTAACCAAAAGGGAAAATATTGGAATTCACAATTGAATTAATTAGGGTACTTGAAATAATGAGGGTATAAAATAAAGGTGTAAATTTTCCAAGCATAAAAGTTGTTGTTGTCGTTTTTATTAGTGTCATTAGCATAATGAAACCATATTTTTGTCGGGGGAGGGGAGGGAACGATCTTTTTCCTATAGTGCAAGGCAATATGGCCCCTGTCAATTTAACACAGGATACCCAACAGAGAAACAAATAGAATGTTTACAACACCTGTATGAATTCTAATCAGAACCAAAACAAAATGTAAAATCTTTTCCATGACAGAAGTACTGCTGTCAGCAGCATAAATACGACCCATTATTTTGCATACAACGTCAAAGGAAAAAGAATCATTTGACTGCAGCCTCAATTGTAATAACAGGAACTGATAAAACAAATTTTTGACATGTTTTGATGCAACATTAAGACATTAAGAGATGCTAAATTAAACTGAAGCTTGTGTGCTGAAAACAATTAGAAACCTAGGTTGGCAACAGGAAATTAATTATCACGATTCAACCTCTTTTCAACACCTTTTAAAAATTAACTATTCTATAACTTGATAAATTTTTTTTTCTTTCCGCATGTTGACATATTTTAATAAGAATCAAAAACAAATTAATAATTAGTATATGTAATAGGGACTCCATGCACTCCAATTAAGAAATAATTGGACGAGAAAAATTCCGAGGACTTCCAAAATTGGATGAGGCCGTAGGCGAGTCCAATTTGGTAGTCAGAGGAATTTTTCCTAATTATTTCTTGATTGGGGAGCATGAAATCCCATTACCTATTAATCATGTAGCCGCCTAATTAATCCCATGTCAACAAGTACTGTCCAATTAAGAAAATAATTGGACAGTTATGTATATGGAATTAATGAGAAGCTGTAAAATTTAAGAAAACATGAAATATTAATGATTATAGTATTTATTTGCACTCACACATCTGTACTAAAACCAAAAAATTCAAAGTCTAGTTTGGCAACAGGAAATTAATAAATTATGACATTTCAACCCTTTTTGACACCTTTTAAAAATTGACTAGTAATTAACTAA